>VMDR010014194.1:0-23887 GCA_007922815.1 Macrotus californicus | reverse complement strand
TATTTTCACTTACTATTTATTATTTACCAGGAAGATGTTCTCAAATTTTATAGAAAGAGATATAAAGACACAGAAACAGATTATATACAGTATTTTCAAAAACCTGTACAAAGTATCCTGAGTTTACTAACAGAGAATGAGGTAAAAAAATAAAAAAGTTATATATCATTATTTCAAAAAGCATTTGTCAAACTCATTATTTCAGTGACTTTCTAATGGCACTGTAACTGAATAAAAGAAAGACTCAAAGCTCTTCATGGCCTAAGTTTCCCATAGGAAAGAAGTTTCCCTCCTGCTGCTCACCCCTAACCCCAAAGGGACACTCAGACACTTGTGACAAGATCTCAGAGTTGAATGAACTCTTAGTACTGCAACAAACCCTGTGCCACGGCACTCTGCACTGAACACGTGGAAAAACAACATCACGAAGCTGAGGATCTCATCTAAACACAACCTGTAGGGGAATTCATTTGTAAGTGACAGAGGCCATTCAATTATAAAACACACCTGTGGTGAGCTGGGACCCAGAAGATACAGGCTAGGTTCCAGTAATGACACTAATAAGCTCTGTACCTCTGACTTCCAACAATATTTTACCAATATTTTTGAACTGCTATCAGGCAAGGGCTAGTATTCCAGCTACTAAACAGAAGCAGAATGGACTAGATGGCATCTACTCAGCTTCCAGATTCACTCTTAGTTTCATGAGATTTTTATTAAGGCTCATCCTGAAGTATCTTCAATGACCTCCTGAAACACAGTTGAACCCAGAAGTAGGCAGAGATGGTACACCTAATTCTGCTTGTAACTGAAGGTGAAAGTGCACATACCTTTCCTCTCAAAATTATTCACATTAGTGAGCTTACTTTAAACCTCATCACCACAATGAAAGTCCTCACCCATCCAAACCAAAAACAGAACTAAACAAAATCTCCAAGACGAGCAAAGCCCAGGAAATTACTTTTATGCACTCAGCCTACGCACAGCTCAGTAGAGTAAAACGAAGACCTCTCAACGCCCCTTTCCCACCCTTCATTCGCCATGTGTGATTCCAGCACTGAAACCAAGAAGGCTCACAGGAACACGGAAGTGAGAACACTATTTGGAACTGCTTCATAATTACCTCAGTCAGTGAACAGAGGAAAAATGCCAAGAACTGTTACTACATGTATGGGCTTACGGTTCAAAGCTCCAAAGTGTTCATAGGGGAAAATATTTTTCCTTCTAACAAAAAATGATGTTGCATTTTAATATCTATTTCCTGCTGAAAGAAAAGTGCCCAAGTTAAAAACGTGCTGCAATCAAATCCTTGTCTAAGATGAAATGACAAAGCTCAGATATTTACTTTCTGAGCTAAGGTACACAATAAGTTTTAAGTCCTCTCACAGCATTCTCATGACAAATTTAATGAATATCCCTCAAAAAATGCAAACTGATCTACAACATCTAAAGAAAATGTGTCAGGAAAATTCGTAACACTGAAGTTCTGGTCCTCAAGCAATAGACTTTGCTAATATACAACTTGGATAAAATGATGAGAAGAGTGGCCAATAAACAAAGGACATTAACCCAGCGAACCTGCAACATAAGAAACTCACGCTCTGAATAGCTTTCCTGCGATAAAAAAAAATGCGTATGACGAAAGTTACTACCCAGGGGTGTCCAAGCTTTTGGTGTCTCTGGGCCACTCTAGAAGAAGAGTTGTCTTGGGCCACACATTAAATACACAAAAACTAGTGAAAACTGATGAGAGGAAAAAAAGATTTTAAGTCAATTTACAATTTGTGTTGGACTGCATTCATTGCCATCCTGGGCTGCAGGTTGGACACCAACTTGCCTAGGGAAAGAACAATAAGGCAGTAAACATAAGTACATATTTCCAGTCCACGGTTGGGAATCTGCAGATACAGAAAATCGATTGCACAGGGGTCAGCCCCTCTAATCCCTGTACTGTTCATAACTGTACTTGTCTGTACAAACTGCCTGTCCAGAAACCCAGACAGCCTGAGACACATGCCTGGATCAGCTCTTGACTTCCAGGACATCCTACTCTGAAGTATTCTGCATGATTGCAAAGTGTTTTCCATTGAACAGTCCACTGTGCTTAGTGGAGAAATGTTAAGAGGCAGATGAGACAAAAGCTGAGGAAGGAGGTGTTAATGCAAAAACAAACAAACAAACAAACAAACAAAAAACAGAGATAAGAGACAGAGGGACCAAAAACTTAATATGTGCAGACACAGAAGGGATAAAGTATCATTTTTTGGGGGGAATTTCTGTTCCTTCAACAGTTACTTTGGTCCACCCACTAATAGGAGTAAAGTTTTACTTTCAGAAGAGTTGCACTTGGGGTCAGGGATAACTGGAGCAATGTGCAAAGAGTGCCAGGTAGGGAACAGCCGAAGGTGGAAGGAGCAAGAAGATAAGCCAATCTTTCCCTTTGCTGTGTCTAAGCAGTTATTTGTTCCCTGGCCCTGGTCATGTGAATTCAGAGTCTGCATAACACACAACAGGCCATTACTAGGAAGCCCACAAGAAAATCTTTAAGAATTTCAGCCTAGAATACAAGAATTTTTCACTCTGCTTTAAAAAATAAATAAAAAGACATCGAAACATCAAATTAAATGCTTAAAAAGTCTTGTCACTCTCTTACTTATTAGTTATTCCCAAATCTAGCAACTAAGGTAAATTCCTCATTAAGTTTTCTTAGCTGCTCATATCCATAGTTGTTTTACTATCTCAACAGGTTCCCCTGGATAGTAAATAATCACCTTAAATTCTTTCTGGAATAAAGCATAAATAATAAAAACAGATACATTCATCCACACCATGCTAGTTCACTATCTGGAGACAGCATACCAGTGCTGGGTTTTTGCGGCCATCATAAATAATATCTTCACATTCCTACCTTCCATCTCCATACCTTTGCTTTATGAAAATTCATAGACCAAAAATGTCATCAGGTTTTCCCTTTCCAATAAGGAGCCTTTGAGAACTGAGAATGTGTTGCTACTTTGAGTACCAGCCAACATGTCACCTTATATTCTCTAAGGGGCTTTGTTTTAGTTCACTGTGTCCCAGCTCAGTGTCTCCAATATACTGTGACTAGAACAACATCATAACCCATAGTACTTAGAAGTGACTTCCCACAGAATCTGGCAACAAGGTGAAAACACATTTAGCGTTAAGAGATGCCCTGTGGATCCTCTCTGCCCTTGAAAGCATTTCACGGGCACATAAACAGAAGATACAAGCAGTGTTAGGTGTTCATCTAACACTTAAAAACAAAAATGATTAATTCTGTGATCCTTTCCAACTAATAGAAACAAAATAAAGTGCCATACACACCTTGGCTAGTCAATTGTGCCCTCCTCTTCATTTCACTGGAAATAGGAACTAATAATAAAGATGTCACTACCACCACCCCCAAAAGGGCTGGCTGTCACCCTTCTGGGGGCTGTGATTCAGTGGCTCCTATAAGGCCCCCAGGCAAATCCTCTAAACAGGAGCTTAGCAGGAGCTAAGATGCCCATAAGAACCTTTGCCTCAACCATTTGTGGTTTAAAGAGTTAAGCCATCTTGCTGTGAATGGCCCTTAACCGTTTAAACCACAAAAGATTGAGGTAACTGTCCAAAAGTTGCATAACTGACTAAATCCAAAGCAATCACCAAAATCCCTTAGTGTGCTGGCAATCTCTGTAATGACTATCGCTTTGAACGGAGAGACAGCCTTTACACTGGAGCCTGGACGTGTGTTCACTGATTGTCCTGCAGTCATATATTTGGATTGAAAAACTCACTGGATCCTTGCAAACAAAAATGTCTGAAAGCTGAAAAGTGGTATACACACTTGTTAAAATCCACATCACTGTTTCATAATCAGAGTTACATGTACCTTAAGATGCCAACTGATCTCATTTCTGAGTCTAGGATCTCAACAGAAAAGACGATATCTACCCCATTTTGCTAGGTCCTCCAAGACATAAATGCACTTCCATTCTCCTTTAAGCAGCTCAATGAGAGTGTTTATGTTCAAAATGCCAAGGGCACATTTCAAAAACTGTTTTATTTCAAACAAAAATTTTCTTTGGAAAAATGTGTTATGGGGTGGGGGGATGCACTGTAGAAAATTAGTTAATTGTTTTAATCAAAGGCAAATTTGGGAAGGTTATTAAGCTTAGCAAGAAAGTCAAATCATAGCCGTGCTACTGACTAAGCTCTACACAATCTTGGGCAAACAGCAAAAACAACTGTAAACCTCAGGATTAACATCTAAAAAATGAAGATAATCACAGTGCTTGCCTCATGGCAATAATTTGAAAGATTAAATGAGAGAGAGTTGTACAAGTATGTTCCTGGAGCTAGTGACTCCTGGCATGCATACAACGTACAACAAATACTGGCTATTGTTATTTGCATCCTTCCCTCTGCACCAAGCACAGGCCTGGCATTGTTGTATAGTCTGCTGCTGCCCCCAATGCCATGACTTCAAAAGGCTGCCAGTGCTCCGTGCAGTTGAAGCCTGGCACCAGCAGAACTAGGACTGGTCTTCCTGAAACAGATATGGTTTCCCAAGTTTACATGGGACACTGGCTGGCAGCAATAATGATCTGGACATGGCCAGTAAAACTCTTGGTACAGTTTGGTGGGATGAGCTTGAATCCCAACTCAACACTTTCAAGCTCATGACCACAGACAGGTAACTTTACCTTGCTCAGTCTCCAGTTTCCTCTTCAACAAAACGGGAATATTACATTTTCTAAACTAAACCTTGCAGGTGAAAGCACTATCACAGGGCCTGGCTCAGGGTACTGTAAAACACCATCCTTTCTTTCCCTCCTTTATTTTGTAACTTCCTAATGTTAAGAGCCTTCTGGTATAAGGAAGATATGAGCTTATCAACCTTGATAACCAGAAAATGGGCTGGGTGTTTTATGAGAAAATGTAAGTTGATATAGGGAGTGGCATTCTCTCCTGAGCCAAGAACAAACCAATGGGCAGTTGAACTGAGATAATGCCACCTTTCAGGTAACAACATGAATTACAGATGAACTAACTGTTCAATAAGACAAGTTGGTGCACTGTGAACACAGCCTAAGAAATGTAAACCTGTGTGGTCATATGATTCCCACCCTATTTTATTTTCACTGACTTTCAAGTAATCTTTCATGCACAAACCAGGTTTCAAATACTGTGGGGTAATTTCATTTATCCTTGGGCATGTCATAAAAATTTCAGTTTCAATATAAAATTAATTTTAGTCTACTTTACAACCCTGGAAGGGAAATTCAGAAGGAAAAACAAACAGGGAACTAAACACCATAAAGTTTGGCAAGTGCCATTCTCCAAAGAACAGCCACATAACTCCCTTTTCAGACCCTGAGGTGTGAGCGGGCGGTAAATTGTAGAAAACTGACAAGGAACATACCAGTGCCACCTCCCCCTGTGCTGGCTCATTTGGGATCAAACTGAGGCAGAATCCAGTGTAAAGAGAAAGCAGCCCACGTGTACAAGTTAGTGTGACACACTGTCCAAACCATAGTCAAGATCCACACATGTGACTGTGTTAGAGGTTCAAATAATTAAGTGTATAAAGAACAATTTAAAGGGTGCTTCTTGAATCAGTTATAAATGTGCCCGCCTCTCCTCTCCTCTCCACCCCTCACTGCGCAAATTTTACCCAATTCCTTCCTAACCCATTTTGGAGAAGCCAGGTAACAAAGAACATAAAAAAAAAAAAAGACACTGGAAAAAGAAAAAAAAAGATGACTTGCCCATTCCATTGACCATTTCTCCCACATTCTACAAGTGGGAATACAAAAAAGAAAGGAATGTGCTTTGAGAAATACTCATCACAGAAGTACCAAACCAAGGGGCTGCTGCTCACTCAGAGAGGGCAAGAGTCAGAACAAACGCTTTGAGTGGTGTCCTAACCACAGTTCTCTTAAGCCTGACAAATGGTATCATCCTTACAACCCCTACAAGCTATGGGTTATTTCTCAGAAATATGCTTTGCACCTGTGCTATTTAAAGACCTAAAATTACACTTGAACATAACCCAGACCTATTATTGCTGATACTGCCAGGCCCAGAACCAACAGGGTATCACTATGCTCTTGTGATGATGATGATAACTGCCATGATCAAAAACCCCAGGATGGTGCAGAGGATGGCCAGACAGTGATGCTCACGTTCACACATTGATGCTGCTGACAAAGCTCCTCCCCCATGCTCCTGTTCATGCTGAAAAGCACACAGCTCAGGTGTTTTCATCTCCACTGAAACTTAAGAGGTCGTCAATGACCCATAGACTCTTCCAATGAGAACCTGGCCTGCAAATGCCTAGCCCAGTCCCTCCAGCTGGTGGGGCATTCCCACAGGCGACCAGCATGGTCCACTACCCATGCAGACTTCCCAGATAGTTGTCTGAAGACTTGTGACAAGAAAACCCTTTTACCCATGTGGATTTAGAGCTCTACAGATCGTAAACTTTTCACTCCAAAGCAAATTTCAACACAAATATATCAACTTTTATGATATCCAGACAATCTCTCTGGCTAGAACTATCCTTGAAGATATGAATGTTTTTCCCCCAAGTTTTATGTACATCAAGCCTCAAATCAACCAAAAAAAATTTTTTTCTACAAAAAAAATGTCCATCACTTAAAGGGTAACTGGCCTGCCACTCAGGAAGAGAGGGCCCTTCAAAAGTGACCTGGATAGAAGTAACACACTGACTACCACTGACCAACCTGGAGAATCACAGCCACACCTGCATTATGACAGTAGCTTACACAGAAGCTTCAGATGCACACACCCCCCAAGGCATCCAACCAGAACAGCACAGCACACACAGTCAAAGCCATCGGAGCTTCCAGCCTCCTTCTAGTCAGCTCTGTCTCCAGCTGCCTGTAGTCAGGTTCCAACTAAAGACAATTTGACCTTTCTTTAAATAAAACCAGGCTTGGTTTCAGCTTCAGCACTTCCTAACAGTCCCTCAATCTACATGTCACAGAATCACTGCTCTCTCTAGGAGTTGTCTGTTTCATCCCCACTTTCCCTATCCCACTACCTGCTCCATGGACTTCCTTGGAGACAGCACAGTGCCTCGCACTCTGTAGGTACCCAATAAATACTTCATAAATAATTTAAGGGACCTTAAGGAATCATCATTCTGGTCTTTTGCCTGAGCCCCATTCTGCCGATGAGATATGTTACTCCAAGCATTAAGCTGTTTGTATTCTGGATCCCCAAGCTGGGACTAGGAAGTCAGAGAGAATCAATCTCTGATCCAGGGGTTCTACCATTCGGTTTACAAAAATGAAAAGGAAAGAAAAAGAGCATTTCCACAAAATTAGTATCTTTTTAAATACATTCCACTGAAAGTTTACCAACTTCTGAAGTTTGTTTTCTCCTTTCCTTTCTCAGGTGACTTCATGCTCTTCAACCTGGTAAGAATGTATATATGCACAATTGTGGAACACTGAATTCTTCAAAGAAATGCTACTTCACAACTAAAAAGCTGTTATTAAAATCAGACTTTCCAATAAAAAAAAAAAAACAACAAGAAAGGCAACTGCCCTCCCAGCAGCAGGCATCAGTGCCAGTCCACAGAGTTTCCCAGTCTGGGGTCAGGGAGGAAGTGAAATGCAAAGAGAGATAAAAGAGTAGAGGGTTTACTACAGAAAACAACATTATCTGGATCCTGTTCCCTTTGTGAGATTATCTTGCTGACCCTAAACTTGTCTCTTCACTCCTTATTTCTAAAAGCGGACTTCTGTATTCCAAGTTCAGAGTCAAAAAATAGTAACTAGAAATTAAATGGACACATGAAAGCTCTTCAGTAAATCTGTTATCTGACAGTAATCAACTGATTTCAATCCCAAAGCAGAACAGTGGGAACTTCTTTGTTTTTATGCTTGCTTGTTTTTTAAAAGGCAAATACCAGAAGCATGTGTTACTTTCATATACACAGCCAGACACATATTCTTCAGGTGCGTAAATGGAAATCTACTTCAGATGCTCCCCTGCTTTGAACTGCTTCACTTATGCACTCTAGACTTTTCTTCAAAAGTGAAAAAGCAAGGTATATTATTTACATCCAGTACTCACCAACTTTCTCTGGAAAAAAACATAAAATACTTAAGATGCTCTGTTTTACACCAAAGACTCAGGTTGTGGCTACTTTTTTGAAATATACATATGATCTGAAAATATACGTGCACTAAAAATACATTAAAAGTCCTCTGCTTCTCCAAAAAAATGAGTCTACCCTGAACTTTAATAGTACTATTAATCACCACTCCTACTTTCTCAAGTGCCTCCAAAGCATTTTCCACTAGAATCGCACAACGAGTTGCCATGGGTGCAAGCAATTTACCTTAGTGTTTCCATCGAGCACAGCTAGTAATGAATTGACATTTTGGGCTTTTTTGCTTGTCGGTTAGTATATTGCCTCAGACAACTTTCCTAATACCTTACCAAAGGCTAAGAAGGAAAAAAAAATCCCTTGGAAGGAGAACTAGATAAGGCTACTGGAATATGGCATCCAATCTTATGTACCATCTGAGCTGTTTAATTTGTGGTCACTTGCAGTGTATACTTTCTCTAATGAAAACATGAAAATATCTGTTCCTTTAAAGAAGTCTTTAATTATTCCATCCTTGAAATGCCTTCCCCTGGTACGGGGACCAGATACATCACTCTCCCCTTCCCAAACCCAGGAGAAATGTACACCAGTCTTTACCAAGAATGTGCACACAAAAGCAGCCCCAGGACAAACCTTCAGATTTCTCTCTTGGTCTCACCCTAAATTCTCACAGCTAATTCTACCTAAGATGCCAACGTCAAAATGTGTTTGAGGGGGAAGGGGGGGACATAAGGACATAATTTTTTTTTTATTTACCTAGTATAATTGCTAAGAACCCTGTAAACCTGGATTCCTCATTATCACCTGTTTCAGCAACATACTCCCTATACTGGAAAGTTTGAGTTTCTATTAAAAAAATAGGGAAAGAAAAAAATACAAGATGAAATGGATCTAAAAATCAAACTACCTAAGTCAAGAGAAGAGAGGGAAAAAACTTAAGGAAACAGGTCCACATTTGGCCTAAATTTTTCTCCCAAAGTTCTGTAGTGTTCATAGACATAAAATGTAATTTAGTTTTAATATGAGTTTAAATTTCCCTAACTAACTTCTTATAGTTAAAGGCATAGCTCAAAATGTACCAGATTCCCAAAACAGCATTTTTAGAGCAAGCTCTCATCCTGCAGTTAGAAAAGTAATCCCACAAAATTAAAATTCCAGAAGACAGGATATAGATGTGATTCAGCCATGAGCAGTCAGCTCTCCTGAATATAATACATATTACTATAAGAGGTCAACAATCAAGCCACTTCTTAAACTTAGAAAATATGAAATAAGTTTCTCACAAGTTCTCTAAAACAATGAAAACCACATTTATTCATTTATTCAGTAAAAGTATCAGCATACACTTTTATTTAAAAGGAATAAACAAATCAAAAGACATGTCAAAATGGGATTTCAAGGAATTTGGTGTAAGAGACTGGCAGCAACCACAGCAGAGACACCAGGTAGGACCAATACAAGAATTCTAAAGAGCAGATCTATTTAGAAGAGGATGGAGGGGTGGAAGCAGGGCAGGAAGAATAGGCAACAAGAGCAGGCAAAGGGATTTCATACAGTTTCTAGGGCTGTTTTCCAAGCTAAGAGCTCCAGAAATCAATTTAGTAGCTCACAATCAGAAAGGAAGTTTTAACCACACTTTACCGCACCCTCCTCAGCTGGGCACTTAATGACTATGGATGCTGAGTGTTTGCACACATTCTGTGCTCATAATTAAAATGTGCTTCAGACCCAAAGCTTTAACCTCCCACCCCCGCAGAGTGAGTTAGTGTGAGAATGTTTGTGTGTGCACATGTACTAGCATCTGTCTGGCAGTTCAAATCTGGACATAGCTACAATGAGACACACATACAGTTAGAAAAAAACAGAACTCATGGCCCAGAGGCAGCTATTTATATAATACAGAACAATACAAATTCAGGATTCACAGTCAGAATATGTGCTTTCTATTCCTTTTTTTACCCTCAGGACAAATGACACTATCACCGCATGTGAGACACCACCAGAGAACAACACTCTACTGAAGTAGTGTTATTTGGCAGGAAAGAGGTACGAGTAGCGTAGTTGGGCAGATGGGATATTTTCACTTTTTATTTTAGTATTTCTCTGAATCAAACTATTTTATAATATAATCTTATTCTAGAAAAGAAATCTTTTATACTTAATCTAAAACTACAAATCTTTAAAGGCTGCCTGTGCTCTATTTCTCCTTTGAAAATAATGCAAATAAACCAAAGAATGCGCCTTAAAACACTTTTCAACAAAACAACTCCAACGCCACTATTATATCTGTTTGACTCTTGATGTCCCACTATTAAAATCTGCTAGGCTAGCTACTCATCTGGGAAACAGAATATTAAAAAGGCAGTAGGGACAACAGTGGGGTGATTGCAGTGGGGAGGGGGTAAAAGGGTAAGGAGCCTAAATGGTAGAAAAAAATACAATAATTTTTTTAAAAGAGTAGGTGACAGGATTAGCCAAAGAACATATGTGCATAATTTAGGGACACAGAGAACACTGTCCTGATAGCCAGAGGGATGGGGGGTGGGGTATGGGTGAAGGCAAGCAAAGGGGGGAGGGGAATGGGGACATTGGTAATAATGTCAACAATAAAAAATAATAATAAAAATAAAAAACAAAAGATAGAAAACAGCCCTAACTGGAGTGGTTTAGTGGACTGAGTGCTGGCCTGTGAACCAAAGGGTCACTGGTTCAATTCCCAGTCACAGCATTGTCTGGGTTGCAGGCCAGGTTCTCAGTAAGGGATTGTGGGAGAGGTAACCACAAATTGATGTTTCTCTTCCTCTCTTTCTCTTCCTTCCCCTCCCTCTAAAAATAAATAAAATCTTAAAAAAAATAAAAAATAAAAGACTCCATTAAAAAAAGAAAAACAAAAAAGTTAGCATTGTACTATCAATAAAACGTAATTAAAATTTTCTGCCCCATTATAGATGATAAAAGTACTTGGAACTGTTCCCACCATAAAAGTTATCAGATAAACTTCTGTTGCTTAAAGAATTGTTCTCTGGGAAACTGACTACCCAGAATAACTCATTTCCTGTCTTTTTCAAATACCTGAGGTTTGAGAGGTTCAGATCATATGTTAACTGCACAGAAGTTTTAAGCCACCCAACTTTGTTCTTTGAAGAAGAAATCAGCAAAGAGCAGATGGCCAGAAAATGCCACCTGCACCCTGTCTTCAGGTGACTTCAAGGCAAGGTGAAGCCCACCTGGCCAAGGCTCTGCCATAGGTGCACTGCCACCCGTTTCTCATGTATCCCAAGCCCAGGGACAAGGTTGCACACCAGCTCAAGTTTCCTCACCTCCTCACAGAAAGCAGGGGGACAGCAGAACCCTTTGGTGTTGGTCAGAAGGTAGCCTCTGCAAATATAATGTCTACAATTCAGTAAGTAGAAAAATAACCCCTAAATTTCATTAATTAAAAGATCAAATTCTCTAAATCTGCTCTGTCCAATTTCAGAAGCCACTTCAAGACTTCTATGTTCTCTTGTTTATATATGCTAAGACAAATTCCACTGATAAATTTTAAACAGCCAGATTCCTCATAGTTCTTAGCAGAGTGGTAAAAAAATAAAAGTGCTAGAAACACTTTAGGAAAACAGGCAGTCCCTTTATCCTCTCACATGGTTTTCTTCCTTCAAGTACCCGTTCTGAGAATGGTTTATAAATGTGGGATGTTTTTATCCCTGGTAAAAATAGTTACGGGGTTTGGGTGGGAGAGTAGAGCAGAAATAAAGAGTAAAAGCATCTTGTCAGGAAAATGCAAGTCCCCATGAGGAGTTCAATATGCAATCCCAACACCTGGGCAGGGAACAGACACATTTACTGAGAAGGGCCACTGCTGTGCAGAGCTGGAGCCTTAAACACTTGATCCAGAAATGACCCAATTCAATGCTACAAGTCACTGAGACAAGGGCCACAGCTCTCCTATAATCGAAATCTTTGTTTTGTTACTTTCCCCATTTTAAGAATATTACTGACCAAATGTGAACCCTAAGAAAGCCTCTCAGATCAGTATATATGTTTTAGAAGCATCTCATCTCACAGCCCTAAAAATAAAGGCAGTCCCCCTCCCCCTTTACAGCTGTCCCCAAGATATCTTAACACTGGGTTAATACAGATCATTCTCACAAATACCTGAGACTCATAAATTTGAAGTTTACCCTTGCTCTAGTCTTACCAGCCCCCTCAAGTAGAAAACTTGAGGCCAAGTTAAGAACTGAATGTAAACAAATTTCTATTTTTAACACTCTAAAGTAAAACCTCTTTTTCAAGAGGGGAGGGAGGTGTGCTAGGCTGGATGAAAGCCTCTCATTTCACTTGAGATTTAAAATCTGGAGAGAAAAATGGGTTTGTTCTTTTGGACTTCTAAATTATGGTTTACATACTATGGGTGTAAAGGTGGGAAGCTACTTTTTCACTGTCCCATTCATGGAGATAGTGGTAATTCATGTCTTCTTTCACCCATTTCAGAAAATATCATGCGAGTAATATTTTTGTCTGTGTGTCCTAAGCTGTCGATTTGAGTCCCCTCTCTTTCACTTGGGTACTCCTAAATAACCCCACTGTCAGTCAAAACCTTTACAGTGAAACCATCATAGAAACAATGAGCAGGGCCTATGAACCAGAGCCAGCTGATGAAAAGCAGGAGGGAGGGCACACAACAGGACACTATTTCCATGAAAATAAGAGAGGGAGGGCCAAAGGAAGTGGGAAAGGAGTGCTAAATAGTGTTAGTTGTCACTCATTTTATTCAGGCCAAAGTTCACACTAAATTAAAGAGGCTTCATTATTTTCGGCACACACCTACAAAACATAAACATCCTAAAGGGAGTGAGAAGACTGAGAAACAGAAAAGCAAGGGAAGGGAGAGGGCAGGCAGCATGATTCAAAGCTAGAGATTAGGAAAGAAGCCATTCATTCTAAAGGCTTAGGGAAAACAGCACCAGTCCAAAGAGGTCACTGAAGAGAACAGGCCCTAAATTACCTGTGGTCCTAGTCCTCAGCCCCACTGCCTCAGGCTGCGGCCTCCACAGTCTGCCCAAAATAAACAAGAAGTTGGCGATATCTGCCTGGGAGACCTCCCAACAAAATCCCAAGAGTGTGGAAGTTAGGGCTCAGATTCACTGCTGGGGGTTACTTTTCCTCCAGAGTCAGACTGAATGGAACCCAAGAGTGTAGGACTTTGAAGGGTTCTTTATAGTTGTCCTACTGCCCAGAAGGCAAGACTCACCAGAGCATGTGAGACCCTGGAATCAATCACAGTAGTAACATTTTCTGAGTGTGTAACCCTAAGGCAAAAACTTAGCATGTTTTACTTTATTTAATCCTGACATCCCTATTAGTCACTACTGTTGACCCCATTTTTTCAACTAAGGACTTTGAGGTCCAGAAAAATAACTTTCACCACATGTCCCATAACTAGTATATGCTAGAACATGGCCATCTGACCCCAAAACCTACACTTTCAACCACTAAGCCAGCAGTTCTCAAGCTTTTCAGTCTCACGATCTCTTTATACTCATAAAAATTTAAAACTCCAAAAAGCTTTTGTTCAGGTGGGTTATATCAGTATTTACCACATTAGAAATTAAAACTGAATAATTAAAGGGGGAAAGGAGGGAAAGAAACAAAATAAAACTCCTCTGATCTAACTTAGAGAATGAGCAAGGAATCCCTCATTAACAATCTGTGATATGCTCACAGGAGGAAAAAAATCTATCAATCTCCACACTTTCCCACATAAAATGAAGAAGTTAATAATAAAATGGTGTTAAGAGTCCTCAAGCATCACAATGTTGGATTGATTTTCATATTGTTCTTTTTTTTATATATTTTTAAAACTCTTTATGGCTTTAGGTGAGATAAATAACCTCTACACACTATAGTCCCATCATCTGTAGGTTTGGGAATAACAACTAATGGGTATATTTTCAGGGCAGAAGACTCCGCAGGGTGTCTGGCATATTAACATTCCAATGCTGACAGTAATCACTGCTAGAATTATTAGCTATACAGAAGGAGAGAAGGACTAAGGAAAGAATTTTCCACTTCCACAAAACTTAACAAAGTTTTCTGAAGACATGCTTCCTTCCCTTACTCTAAAAATAAGGTTCTTCTCAAAGTGAGTAAGGGAACGGCTTTGCTTATGCTGAGAGTGCAAGTCAAGAAGACTAAAAACTATCTTCAAATATTTATTTTCCCAGTACAATGTTTACATTTCTTTCTGTCTTCACAACAACCTTGAAAAGAACAGTTACTGCAGACAGTAAAGTCAAAAAGCACAGCTTCAAGTCTTGATTCTGCTAGAGAAAAGTAAATGACCTTCACTGTGTGGTGCTACAATTTATATAATGAATTCGAGTCACAAGAACAATCAAGGAAGTTTTAGATTATGATGGTTAGGGGAAAATCAGTCAAGGTGATACAAATCATCTTGAAAGCCAAAGACATAGGCAGATTATCTACTGAAGGCTCCTAAAATACTCAATGTCCACCTCCAGGGCCCTACAGTCCACATACCCACATGCTTCAGCAACAGTTCCTCCACCTTTTCCCCTTGGTGTAAAATAATGAGTGGTCTTCCCTATAGCACAGGAAGGGCCAGAGTCTCAGACATAAGGAAGAAGAAGAGGAAAGGAGGGTGACTGCCCTGCTGACATTTATAGGTTAAGAGGCAGAAGCCACTGTGCGGGCAACCAAGGCTGGTTCCCCCAGTACAGTTCCCCCAATACAGAACTGCTACAGTTGACTTCTCAAATAGTGACGGCCAAACAAGGAACTGATTAACAACTCTAACCTATCTGAATGAATTCTGAATGCATTTCTGGAGTTTAAGTTAAAGATTCACTGGAGCCCTGGCAGGTGTAGCTCAGTGGATTGAGCACGGGCTGCAAACCAGAGGGAAGCCAGTTCGATTCCCAGTCAGGGCACATGCCTGGGTTGCGGGCCAGGTCCCCAGTGGGGGCCAAGTGACAGGCAACCACACATTGATGTTTCTCTCCCTCTCTTCCCCTCTGTCTAAAAATAAATTAAAAAAAAAAAAAGATTCACTGGAAATTCTATCCGCCATTATTTAAAGGAAACAAGTTTTCGGAATCACATTTATCTTAACCTTTTCTAGTCAACAGAGTTTATGAAAAGTAAGTGTATATAATAAACCCTAGTTCAATTAGGAATAGAATACTCAGACTGAGAAAGTAGCTGGCAACCTCCAGGGAACTTAAATTACAACCACTAAGAACCCAACACACAGTATACCAGCTATCATGGAGGTAACTTCTGCTTTAATATTTCTTAAGTTATACTGAATTATTATAAAGGTAATATAGTGAAAAGAACTCTTTAGAGTCAAATGATATTTCAGGGAAAATATATTTTAGGACTCCTATCAATGAAGAAAGTAACTGTTTTCATTTATATCCTATATCTAAAATGTCTTCATAAATGTTTTTTCTTTTTGGGTCATCCAAGTTGTAAACAGGAGGCAAAGAAATCACATGTTCCCCCACTAAGAGAACTTAAAACTACAGGGAACAGGGTCCTAGGGGATAGCCCACTGCGCTAATGTATAGCAGGAGCTTATGCCACACGGAAATCAATAACCCTTACTGATATTTTTATATTTTTAAAAAGCACCGCCATCCTCATTTAATGTCAGTCTATTTACTGAACATCAACTGTGTGAAGGACAGCACTATGTGGATATCAGCTGTATTTGAGCAGTCAGCTACAGAGATATTGTGGGACCTGTCATAGGATTGTCAGAATGGCTTCACCTCTGACCCTGCCTACCAGGTCCTGTACCATCACTAAAAAAAAAAAACCCCAGATCCTCTCTTAATCCAGTGATTAAGTGTCTCCAGGAATTACGGGAGACAACCATGATTAAAAGGACAATAAGCAAATGCCCTACCAGAGGTACCAAGGAATATGATGGCCAGCAGCAATCACAATATATGTCACTTTATGAACATGACCCTATTTAATTCTGACAAAGATTCTCTCTTGAACAAACTCTAGCCAGGATTCTCCAAGCCCTCTTCTCAACTAGGCCTTAAACTTGGCCTATAATGGCTTGAACACCCACACAGTTTCTACAACAGCTCAAGGCTGTGTCCCTAGGGTGACCATAGCTTCCGTTAAAGCACCTGCCTAAGAAAACCCAAGCTGGCAAAAGGAGTAATTGTATGACTGTTCCAGCCAATGCCCGAAGACAGGACCCATCTCCCAGTCTCTGTGGGAGGGTAGAAGCCTAACTTCAGTAAGTGCTAGTGAGCAAACCCAGATGGAGTTCACATGGCCCAATACCCACTTCCCTATTCTACAGAGGTCCAGCTCACCCCTTCCCTTCTCTCTCATTCTCCCTTTGAAACACCCAATTACCTCTACAAATTGAGGTTGAGTCCAGTTCATGCTGGACTTTTCCCACTTCGTTCATCTTTGACAATCTTCACCACCACCTCATGAACAGGCATTACTGGGATTAACCTTAATTTACAGCTGAAAAAATGAGTTCCTGATTTAGCCTTTCCCCCAGGGTTCTGCCTATTTGATGGCAGGCCAGGCAAACAGTGATCTTCACACCCCTAAATACTTCCTTTAAACTACATGGGCCCCCTTGGGGAACCCAGAAAGCAAGGCAGAGGGCCAAGGGCCAAGAGGGGAGGGAGGTCATTAGATGCTACACAAAAAACAGAGTAGGAGCCTAGTCCCCAGGGCACTCCCAAAGCTGTGAGAATGGTGAGGGGATAAGACAGGTTTTCAAGATGTCTAGGAAAAGAAATCACTGAACCAAAAAACATTCTGCAGATCACTATCCCATTTCTTTCACTCCACAAACCTCCAAGCACTGAATCACTTCCCAAAGGCAACAACTACCAATTTTCTTGAACCGAAACAGATTTCAATTGCTCTGTATAAAAAGACATCCTATCCTATTGCCCTTTTTGTTAACTGGCATGTAAGTCACTCCTAGTACTGATAGAGGACATTTCTTTCTCAATATACTGTACCTAACATGCTTTTCTACCTCAGGTTGGCCACTGTGTTCATCAAAAGTCTAAGTTAGTTTCTCATCATTTCTTTTGTTCACTGGATTAAGCTAACCTCCGTTGGTGGTGAGAAGGCAGTAGAGGCTGGAGTCCAGAGTGAGATTTAAGTGAAACCCTGGTTCAGGAGCAGCCCTGCCACCTCCTAGCTATGTGATGCTGCCCTGTGAGGTAACCTCTCTGAATTTCATAGTATCTTCAAAAGCTGACAAAGAGCAGGAGATCACCAATATTAAGTCATGCCACTTCTTTCTGTTTCAATCCATTTCTGGCAAACTTAAAAAGTACAGAGGTTAAAGGAGACAGGTATCTAAAAATGAAGGAGCAAGAAGGGAGGAGAGAATAGAGAGAAAAGGCATAATTTGAGCCTGAATTGTAGTGAATAACCAGAAAATGATAGCTTTTTTCCTTTTCATATTTAATTTCATCTGAGTCACCTATCCCAGACACAGGTTCTGGACCCTGAGCAATTCAAAAGGAGTGGCAGAGAAAGGAAAAGAAACACCCGTAATCTTTAAAGTGTGCATTCATCAGCATGTTGAATAAAACACTAAGCAGCCCTACCTCCAGACTACTCCAGACCTGTCTGTTTTCCAGTTATCACTACTGAACATTTCCCAATCTTATACTCAGATACATCAAAGAGACAACAATTAGTAATAGGGACAAAAACTCATGTTAGATAAGGCCTAAGTGACTTAATTAATTTGGAGCAATAATGCACATTTCTAAATTCTTTGAACCCATGTAACCAATGTAATTTAATCCAATAATTAAAAAGAGGGCACAGCCTTCATTACCCAAATTGGAAGAGGGGGAGCAGCTTATTATTGCTGTAGTGAATCAACAGCCCTGGTCCAATTTTTGCATCTCTCAGAAACCATGCCCCACTTACAATGTCTGACCCACAAATACACACCCACCCCCAAATGAAAGAAAATGCACTAGAGGTCAAAATGGCAGCTCTTCCAGGTGACAAGTAATTTTACAAGATTATACTTTATTAGAAGCTTTATCATCTGTGTTTCATGGGTTTGTCATAGTGACTAAACTTTTCATAATCAAAACTCCAAACTGCACAATAGCCCATTTTCCTGTGTGTGGACAGCTCATAACATAGCAAGCACATCACAACTGCCTCAACAGTAAAAATGAGTCAAAAGGAAGGAAATATGGAAGGGAGAGAGAGAAAAGGAGAGGAGAGGCAGAGAGGGATTAGCTTCTTTGATACCAACCTTTCATTGTGTTTATTTTAATAACTATCTTTCCAAAGTGTTCTTTCAGTCAATTCCCTTTATTAAGTACATACCCACCAGGGGCCAAGTCCAAGTTCAGTAAGTGTTGTGAGCATAGGCTCTGCAGGCCTCACAGAGCTATATCAGAACAGCAGAGATCAACACTCATTACAGCAAAATGTGAATGTCATCAGGTTAGATCAGGGTACAGGGAACACACTGCAAAGGAGTTTATCTTGTGTAGGACAATCAGAAAAATATACTGAATGTAACTTCTCTGAACAATTGAGGGTAAGCAACAGGACAAGTTATTACAATGCACTAGAGCTAAATTCAAAATATATAAAGATCAGTTATGTATCAGGTATAATGATAAGCAAGGAGACAGGCAGTGATGATCCCTCTCCAGCACTTATCCAAGATTATACAAATAAATTTAAAAATGCAACTGTGCCACATGCTGTAACAGCAAGAGAGCGCTCAGAGTGCCTATATTTGTGACCAGGATCCAGCAGGGGACATCAGAGAGAGACTGGAAAAGTCTTCTGTGCCTGGCATGCAAGAACAAGACAAGAAGCAGAGGCTAGCAGATGGCCAGTGCAGTGGCAGTATAAAGATGGTCGAAGTCAGGGGCTGGAAGAGCCAGGCCTAGAGTCATATTAAAGAGTTTGGCTTTCATCCTCTGAGCACTGGGCAACTACTGAAGGAGGGTAACACTGATCGAGTTGTTTAGAACAGATTCCTAAAGGCTAAACTGTAGATCAGATGCAGAGAGGCCAGTTAGGATGAAGGCTACTCTTGGGAACTGTGTGAAAATGATTTGTAAGGAATTCTAACCTCACCAGAAGCAGGTCTAGAATTTTTAGCTTTGAAAGTATTTCACATCAACTTGTTTTACTGGAATAAAACACCTGTAAATAATAAACTTCTGGAAAGTGTAACAAGGAACACCATTAGAGAAAAGAAGGTTGGAAAAGTAGATTTATTCCCTGCAGAAAAAGCATCACTCATCCTGACAGCATCTCAGCAACCATTCAAAGCTGTCCTGAGAATTCAGTGTCACTATTACAATGACCTGTCACCCAGAACTCACCCATCGTACTCATACAACTCTCAAATGTATGCACTTCTCTCTAAAGTAGTGCCCCCTTTATCCACAGGAGATCCAAGAACCCAGTGGATGCCTGAAACTGAGGATAGTACCAAACCCTATATATAATACATTCTTCCTATACATACAGACCTGGGATAAAGTTTAATTTATAAATTAAGTACAGTAAGAGATTAACAATAACTAATAACATGATGGAACAATAATAACAATATACAGTTGACCCTTGAACAGTATTATTTGAGCCACGTAGGTCTATTTGTACATGGATGTCTTTCAACAAATATACAAGTACAGTTGGCCTTCTGTTATCTCCAAGTTTCACATCCACAGATTCAACCCACCACAGGTCAAAAACAGTATTTTCGATCCACGGGTGGGAATCTGTGGCTGTGGAAGACTGAGTGTATGCATTGTTGTAAGCCACTCAGATTGGAGCATCCAAGGATTTTGGTATTCCACACAGGGAGGGGAGGTGCCTGGAAGCAATCCCCAGGGCATACTGAGAGATGACTGCAGTTAAGTTTTGGGGGAGTCAAAAGTTACATGAAGAATTTTGACTGTGCGGGGGTTGGGGGGAGGGTCAATGCCCCTAACCTAAGGGTAAACTACTGTGACAAGTTATGTGAATGTGGTCACTTTCTCAGGGTATCCCTTACTGAAGTCCTCATATAGGTTTGATGCTTTCTGGTGCAACATATTTTCTGTTCATGTTTTCCATTCACAAATTTAATGCTTTTCTATCATTTAAGCACTTATATCACACACTGGGCTATAACTTTTGCAGTCTGAGGTGTGACAACAAAACCAGCACAAATTTCTTTTTCCTTCTTCACTATTCTTACCATATATCTTAGCAACCTCAGCAGATGATTTTTTTCTTATTCAATTGAGAACTTCTACCTTTTCCCTTCAAGGAAGCACTTTATGGCTTTTCTCTTTGGTATATAAGAATTGGTAGTAGCATCACTACTCTTGAGCTTTGGGGCCATTATGTAGTAAAATATGGTGTCTTGAACACAAGCCCTGAGACACCTAGACAGCTGATGTGATAACCAAGATGACTTACTAAGTGACTAAGGGCAGGTAATGTCTACAGTATGGACATGCTGGACAAAGGGGTGATTCTTAACCTGTGTAGAATAGAGTGGGAGGGTGCGGGATTTCATCACACTACTCAGAACAGTGCAAAATTTAAAACACATGAATTGTTTATTTCTGGAATTTTCCATTTAATATTTTTAGACCACAGCTGACCACAGGTAAGGGGGGACTACTGTACCTCCATTTGTACTTCCATTTCTGACTCCTACTCCAACAGCACCCAAACTGGTCTCCTTGCCTTCACCCGAACTATGCTCCATGCCACCACCCCAGTGCTTTTGAAGGTCTCTCCAATACAAACTGTCTCTTTCTCCCGCTTCAAACCCTTCATCTCACAGCTTCAGGATAAGCGTGAATTCCTTGGCTTGGAGCACAGGGTCTCCTGTGGGCCAACTAGCCCATTTGTGGTTTTGTTTTGGACCCCAGCAAATGACTGAGAAGAGTGATTTGGGGTATTCTGAGGAGTGTTCACTCTAAACCCTACAGATTTTTCATTTGATCTCAGCAGAAAACCCCAGTACAAAATAAAGTAGGTGGTTTATAGCTGGTGCCCTGACCGGGCTGTTCCACAAGGCTTCTGCTCAGACACTGTCCAAGAAATAACGACTTTTGCCCTCTGACAATGTCCACCTGTCTGGTACAGAAATAAAGATCAACAAGGCTAGATTTGGCAAAAATTAGTCTGGAAGTTTGCCATGGAGCCCATTCATCCCTGCAAGATTGCTCTCCGCCTTTCTACTCCCTCTTTCTACCCTAGAAGCTTCCTGCTTTCTGGTCTAACCCTTCCTTGCCATCTTAACAAGGATTTCATTTATACAGCAACTAGAATTCAGTCACTAAACTGTACATTTGCATGTTAAGCCTTTTACCTTACATAAAGAAAAAACAAAGGGCTTTGGTGCTAGACAAAGAAATGTTAAGTTCTGGCCAGTGAGAGGGGAGATGGTATAGTTTTAGTCTGGTGTCTCCTCTTTGTCTTTGCAACACCCTGACCACAAACACTAGTCAAAACACATGCTAAAAGAGCCTGGCCTCTTCTGACTCCCACCCCCTTTTCTCCAGGTCCACAGATGCTGAACTCAGCTCATCCACAACACTCTGTTCAAACAGTTTTGCATCTGAAGAACTCAAAGCCCATTTTCTCAGGGCCTTCTGTCTTCCACAACCATCTCAGGCTTTAGCTCCAGCCAGACCACAGTGCAGTGACCATGCTGTTCCTCAGACAGCATGACCAGTGAAAAGACCCAGAATCTCTTTCTCTGAGAAGCAACAATGGAAGGCAGATGGGGAAGAAGTGCTGGCCACACAGAGTCATAGCGGCCCACCCTGTGTATGAGGCCAAGGGAGTGTGGAGAAGGCAGGCCAGTTCTCAGAGAGCGACTTGCAGGTCCTTGAGTTTACCAATGTATGCATGGGTGAATGGGTAACAATCAAACACTGTCCAGGACTTCTGCCCAAGATGGAGGCATAGGTATGGAGGTTATGCCTCCTCGTACAACCAAAAGAAGGACAACAACAAATATTAAAACAAAAAACAACCAGAACTGACAGAAAATCAAACTGTATGGAAGTCCGACAATCAAGGAGTTAAAGAAGAAACATTCATCCAGACCGGTAGGAGGGGCAGAGACGGGCAGCCAGGCGGAGAGGACTGGAGGGAGAGGACTCGCAGCAGGGCGGCAGCTGGCAGACCGGGGCAGGCAAGGCACGGCCGGTGGACCAGGCGAGGTGGCTGCTGGCCACCTCGAGGTAATGGCATGGGGCTGTCCCACACCCCAGTGCAGATAAACTGGGAGGAACAACTGGGAAGCGAGACAGACCCTGCAACCCAGAGTTCCAGCTTGGGGAAATAAAGCCTCAAAGCCTCTGATTGAAACTCCTGTGGGGGTTGAGGCGGCGGTGGCGGGAGAAACTCCCAGGCTCACAGGACAGCTCATTGGAGAGACCCACAGGGTCCTAGAGTATACACAAGCCCACCCACCGGGAATCAGCACCAGAAGGGGCCAATTTGACTGTGGGTAGCGCGGAAAGTCACTGAAAACCGGCAGAGAGCAGAGCAAGCTGCACTGCTCCCTCTCGGTCCCCTCCCCTATGAACAGCATCACAATGCAGTGACATGGCTGCCCCGCCCTGGTGAACACCTAATGCTCCGCCCCTTACTATGTAACAGGCGCGCCAAGACAACGAAAATGGCCCAAATGAAAGAACAGATCAAAGCTCCAGAAAAAATACAACTAAGCGACGAAGAGATAGCCAACCTATCAGATGCACAGTTCAAAACACTGGTAATCAGGATGCTCACAGACTTGGTTGAATTTGGTCGCAAATTAGATGAACAAATGAAGGATACAATAAGGAAAATGAAGAAAAATGTACAGGGAACCAACAGTGATGGGAAGGAAACCGGGACTCAAATCAATGGTGTGGACCAGAAGAAAGAAAGAAACATTGAAGCACAACACAATGGAGAAACAAGAATTCAAAAAAACGAGGAGAGGCTTAGGCACCTCCAGGATGTCTTGAAACGTTCCAACATCCAAATCACAGGGGTACCAGAAAGAGAAGAGGAAGAGAAAGAAATTGAAAACTTATTTGAACAAATAATGAAGGAGAACTTCCGCAATATGGAAAAAGAGATAGACTTCTGGGGAGTCCAGGAAGCTCAGAGAGTCCCAAAGAAGTTGGACCCAAGAAGCACACACCAAGGCACATTATAATTACATTACCCAAGATGAAAGATAAAGAGAGAATCTTAAAAGCAGCAAGAGAAAAGGAGACAGTAACCTACACAGGAGTGCCCATAAGACTGTCAACTGATTTCTCAAAAGAAACCTTATAGGCAAGAAGGGGCTGGCAAGAAGTATTCCAAGTCATGAAAGCCAAGGACCTACATCCAAAATTACTCTATCTAGCAAAGCTATCATTTAGAATGGAAGGGCAGATAAAATGCTTCCCAGATAAGGTCAAGTTCAAGGAGTTCATCATCACCAAGCCCTTATTCTATAAAATGTTCAAGGGACTTATCTAAGAAAAAGAAGATAAAAAATATGAACAGTAAAATGACAGCAAACTCAGTTATTAACAACTGAACCTAAAACAAAAACAAACTAAGCAAACAACTAGAACAGGAACAGAATCACAGAAATGGAGATCACATGGAGGATTATCATCAGGGGAGTGGGTAGGGAGAGAGGGGGAAAAGGTACAGGAAATAGTAAGC
>VMDR010014193.1:0-23894 GCA_007922815.1 Macrotus californicus | reverse complement strand
ACCAAGCAGACTTAAGCGCAGAGCCCATGTTGCTTTTTTAAAATTGTGTAATTTAAGTCCTGCCCTGGAGGAAGTTACTTGCTCAGATTAGGGGTGGGGGGGTGGGGGGGAAATGCTCAAGGGAATTCATGACTAATCTCCAGAAGAAGATATCACAAACTTCAAATATTACTTTTTTCCCTCAAGCAAAACTGCTCTATGTTCCTTCTCTTGGTTTTCCTATCAGCATCTGACCCAGCAGGAAAGAAAGACTAAAAAACTATGCCTTCCAAATCTCCCCCTTTTCTATCCAAATTGTTGTCCTAAGAAAATAAAAGCAGACCACAGCTATATGACTTCCAGCCCAAAGATACTTCCTTTTTATTCAAATAGTTTAAGCTCCATAAAGCACAGGGAGCTATATTTTCAAGTTTTAAAGGATGTGGCAAATGTGTTCTCTCAGCATCCTTTAATATTTGACAACTTGCTCCTAAATAAATTTGCTATCTAAATATACATTTTTGTGCAGTTTTTTAAAATCTATTTGGTGGAGTTTTTAAAGTGTTTCTGTCACTATATCATTTTCAACTCATTCTTTAAAGCACAAAATTATTTTGTTGCTGACAAGTTATGAAATAATTCTTTGAGACATTATATTCAAGAACCACGTATTTGTTCCAATGCCCAGGAGTGAGACGCAGTTGAGAAATAGCACACTTAGTAACAGTACATTCTAGAAGTAATGTAGGAGACAGCCCTTGGAGCTGTTATAGGGCTGCCTATATCCTTCAATCATTCTTATGCCCTCAACTTGAAACTCACTCCTCCCAGAATCCCTGCTTCTAACGGTGCCTCTCCCACCATCTTTGACCAGACAGATGCTCGGCATTTGTTAGCTGGTAGATACATCTGCAACTGTATTTTCTATGCACCAAAATGATTCTGAGATTCCATTTAATTCATCCTGATTGCTCTAGGGCTAAGTTCATTTCCTGAACTCTTGTGAGTACTTAGCAAATCCTTACAGAATATAAAAGAGAGAGAGAGAGAGAGAGAGAGAAAAGGAGCTAAAAACATCTTTCTTTTTTCCTTCTAATTCTAGATTTGGTTAATAAATCCCTCTAATCGTTAAAACAATACAAGTGTGAGTATGGTGGCCTTGGGGATAAGAATCCTCAATATTCCCCAAGAGCTACAATAAGGAATGCAGTAGGGTGGGCTACTCAAATCTACATTGCTTGATGGCAATCTTTATATTCAACATGACTGTATTAGTTCATTCTGGCTGCTATAACAAAGCACACCATAGACTGGGTGGCTTATAAACAATAGAAATTTATTTCTCATAGCTCTGGTGGTTGGAATTCTGAGTCTAGGCTGCTACTATAGTCATGCTGTGTGAGGGTCCTCTTCCTGGTTTGCATATGGCTGTCTTCTCCCTGTACCCTCGCATGGTGGAAAGCAAAGAGAGCTCTATGGGACCTCTAATCCCATTCATGAGGGCTCCATCTTCATAGCTTGATTATTTCTCAAATGCTCCTACTTCCTTATACAGCTACATTGGGAGTTAGGATTTCAACATATGAACTTTAGGGGTAGTCATAGACATTCAGTCATAACAACCACCATGGGGTACACTTCCTTTGGAGAATGTAAGATGCACAGAGTTGTCTAATGGCAAGGCTGAGTTCACCTACTCTGAACGGTCTGGGCTGTGGAGAGAGGAGAAGCTGAACGCTACCGAGGACTTCCAGCCAAAGTGATACTGCCTCCAACAACGCATTGACTCCACTGTCCTTGATATAGCAAAGCAGGGAGCCTGATCATATCAAAGAGGTGCTTCTCCTTCTAAAATTTTTAATAGGATCCTTTCTCACATAGTTTATTTCAGCATTTTCACATTTGACATTGACATTTGTTATCCTTACTTAATTCTAAGCAGCACATATTTCCTCTAAACTTAGAGTCTAAAGTCTCTTTTTCAAGTTCTCTTGAACTAGAAATAGTTTCATTCTCTGATGTTTTTGGTACTCAAAGTGTTTGAGCCTCTTTTGTCTACTATTTGTTATTCACTTTTTTTTCTGATAGAGTCATCACATTGAATCCAGTTTTTAATTAGCATATTTTGAGCACCTACCACATTACAGAATCTATAGCACATATCTTAGGAAGAGGAAACTAAGGGGCTTTCTAGGGCAGTGGTAGATTTGCAGGTTGAGATTGGTTATGAGATTTATTTCTTATTTGCAAACACAGGTATAGGAGGAGGAGAAGGAGAAGGGGAAAGAGAAAGAGCAGGAGAAGGGGAAGGGGAAGGAGAAGAAGAAAAGAAGAAGAAGAAGAAGAAGAAGAAGAAGATGACGGAGGAGGAAGAAGGAGAATAAGGGAATAAGGACAAGGGGAGGAGAGAAGGGTTATGAAGAGTGGTGAGTCCACTGCTATGAAGGAGGAGAAGGAAGCAGTCAGGGAAGAGAGCCTGAGTAGGTTTCCAAGCCAGTTGTCAGCTAGCCAAGTACACGAGGCCAGGGAGTGAAAGGTTAAATAGGTTCACCAGGGCCCATCCTGGCTCAATACCTCAACCGGTAATCATTACTTGTGGTCACTGCCTTATAAAGTGATTCATGGGAGGTCTGCAGTATTTAAGAATTGAGAACAATATAGATAAATGTAGATACTTCCATTTAGGGTTAAAAATAAACTGCATAAGTGCTAGAAGGGGTGACTTGGACTGACAGAGGATTTTTAAAGGTATTTTTATTTTAAATTATGACATATTTCAAATATCAACTGACCACAACCACAATATGAGCCAATAGGATTCTGAGGATGACAAAAAAAAAAAACAACTAAACTAAAATTGTTGCATGATTAGGCAGTAATGAAAGAAATGCAGTGCCGGCTTCAGGGCAGCCATGGTTTCATGGGATCTCTCTGGGCCAGATACTTCTTTGCATTCTGTTCTCTTCTGGAGGGGCCTTGACACATGGTCCAAAGCCTGTGGTCAGAGTAATGAGGAGATGAGCGTCTAAGACCTGTGAGGAATGCTTGAAGGGGCTTGCACTATTTAATCTAAAGATGAGGCTCTGGGGAGCTGTGGCAGCTGCCTCACCATGATTGAAGGGCTGTCACGGACACAAATGGAATTGACTTACTCTCATGGCTCCAGAGGGCTGATCAAGATCAATGAGTAAAGTCACAGAGAGGAAGAAAATTTCAGCTCAGTGCAAAAATCTTTCTAACGTGATCATTATCCAGCAATGGACTGTGGAGTGTTAGGGGAAGTGAATTCCTTGTCCCCAGTAGGCTCGATCAGAGGCTAGATGTCACCTCCTGGGAAGGCTGATCAACAGATTTCTGTATCTGGGCAGAAAGTTGGAAGAGGCAATCTTAGAATTCCTTATAACCTCCAGTTTCTTTGACTCTGTCTATGGTACTGTGCTGACAGTGAACTAGCTTAGGTAAACTCTTCCTTCTCAAACCCCATTTTACAGATGAGAAAATTGAGATGCCTGGAGATTAACTGAAAAGTCACAGAGCATGCTTATTATAGAGGCAGGAGCCAGATCTTTCTAGGTCTTTCTAATTGTGTTCCTTCTGTGCCCTGGTGCTTGTTAAAGTGATTCAGATCAATGATCCATCAAGCTTATTTTTTAAATGGTTGAGCAACTTTCAAAACAACCCTATATGGGTAAAAATTCATTTAAATGCATTTTCCAGATGAACAAGTGGGAAAATAGATTTCTGCTGAAAGCAATAGTTGGAAATGACTCTTTTGCTGCAATAATCTTCAGGCTATCCCTTGGTTCACATTCCTTTAACCCTCAACTAATGCCTATGTGCCATATACCAAGCTAGGCTTGGAGAGACACAAATAAATAAGACACTGCTTTGTTCCAAGGTGCTCTTAGTCTCAAGGTGCAGGAGATGGGCAAAGAAAATTTCACACAATGCGATGTCTGAGTGCTCAACAAGCAGCACTGTTTATACACTGTTACAGAAGGTTATAATAGGCAACTTCTAACTCTGCAGGAAAATTAAAGAAGGTTTCACCTACAACCTGAGGTTAGATCTGCAACTTAAGGTATGTAAAAAATAGGACAGAGGAAACAGTATGTGTAATGACATAAAAATCTACGCAAGACCTGAGGAGTTCACTGGGCCTAAAATACTAAGTTTGAACAGGAAGTTGTGAAAAATGAGGCCATAATTGAGAACTATGCCTAGGAATTTAGAATTGACAATATCAGCAAATCCCCAAATACACCTATTTTTTTCAAAGGGGATTACTTTGGCAGCTGGATTAAAGGTAGATACTGTGTTGATTATGTTCAAAGAGCTCATATGTCAAGAAACAAGTAATACAGTTCAATGCCAGTGTGTTTATTGGTTTATTGAGGTCTCTTTTCCAACCTTTAACAATATGATATTCATATTGTCTGGAGATACTTTAAAAAGAGAAAAGTAGAAACCCTGGAAATTTCTGTCTTTCCTGTTTATTTCAGGGGTCAGCAAGCTATTGAGAGTGGAAACATGATAACCCAAACATCCAACATAGCTCTCAGCCACATGATGTCTCAGCAAAGGTCTAATAAATTGACATATGGAGAAGATGCATTAGTTTTGAAAACCAAAGATGGGAAATAACAGCAGAGTATACCAGTCATATATTAACTTAAAAATAATTTGGAAGAATTATCACCTTTTTGCTATAATCATTTCTAATACATTTTTTTATTAATAGGTCTGCTTAGTTACATAGAGTTTCCATCCCAAACTCCTTTACCCTTCTTTCAGTAAAGTGCTCTTGAATGTTACCTACTCCCAGCCCATGTAGTGTGGCTGGAGTTGAACCCTCTCCCAGCTCTGAAGGCAGAACCTTATTGGCCTGAGCCAATCAGCACACTTCATTCCCCTGGCCAGAGCAACTGGTTTGGAGATGGTTCAAACACAGAATCAGAGCCATGCAACACCATGAAAACTTTGCTGAGTCCTTTGGAGAAGACACTCTCATGGACTTGAAGCTGGAGGCAGGGGGACGCAAGGCCAGTAAGTCCTGAAGCCAGCTTGTGACCATGGAGGAGAGTTGCCCTGAGAATTGGGCATCTTGACCAGGGTCACAGCCAGACAGCAGAGAACAACTGCCTCTGAGGGCACCATTGAAGCCAGATCCATGAGGAGAGTTTTCATCTTCATTAGTCATAAACTGTCTTTTTTGCTTAAGCTAGTTTCAATGAGATTTTTCTGTTACTTTGCAACCAGAAACTGCTAACTAGTAGATGTGACATTAGGGAGAAATTGACAAGATCAATTCATCATTCACTCCATCATCCACTTAATTATTAAGAAAGTGACCTCTGTGATTAAATTATTTCTCCAGGAAAAACTCACATGGATGACATCTTTCTAGTTCTGCTTTACGAAGGTACACAGGATGTACATTTTCCAGCCTCCCTGCTCCCCCTACACCATGAGATCTAGTTGGCAACTACTCTGTCTCACATAACAGATGTTTGTGGATTTGTCTTTATGTTTTATTGGGCTGTGGATTTCTATTAAGTGAGGGAAATTTCTTGCTTATCTCTAGATCTTGCAGAATCCTAGCACAGGACCTGGTATGTAGCAGTTGCTCAATAAATGTTTGATAAAGTAATTTGCATTCATTCTATCAATTCAAGTACAATATCCTCCCAGGCTATATAAAATTTAATTTTGAGTTGTTGTGGCAGTGCTGTTCTTTTTAAAAGTCAATAGAAATAAATATGAAATTAGTAAAAACATTTTATTCTGAGTCATTCATAGATTCTGAAGGACTGATGATCCCAAGTGGAATAGAACCAGTCACATAGTTTGAAGGAAAAATTAATAGTTGTCTAAATGGTATTTTTTAAGAACTAGGCAACACAAAACAAAACCTTTTAGTTTTATTTTCATAGAAATAGAAAATTATGTTTTGTCAAGAGTGACATATAAATCTGAGCACAGAGAAATTCAAAAGCTATGTTTGAACTTTCTCAAAAATAATAATAATTCATTTTATCTGATAAAAAAGACCATGGCAAAGGACAGCTATTGAATTAATTAATGTAATTTATTTCCTCTTCCTTTATTGATGTTTTAACTATTCTTGGGGTAAAAATCATGTCAATGAATAGTCATGGCTTCCCATGTTCATCATGGAGGTCTAGCAGTTTGCCCGCCATCTGTACATTTTTGGTGCCCCAGGATGTTTGTTGAACTAAAGTAAAAGAAAGCAACCGACTTTTATGAGTTTTACTATGTATCAAGCACATAGGAAATTGTTTATCCCACTTAAACCTTATGACAAATCTTTTACTGATCCATTCATCCATTTACTCATCATTTAAGAAGTATTGTTAATGGCTTACTGTGTGGTAGGCAAGTGAGTAGAAGTAGCAGAACATATTAATGGACTCCTGGCTCCAATGTCTGTATTATTTCTCCCGACTTCTTAGGGTGCTGCTCTAAAACAGGGGAAAAAACAGCAATGATCTCAAGCACAAAAGGAATCTTGTGTTGGAATACTAGGAGCCAGTTTGGCTAGCATTACGGATGTCAGTGATAGTCAGCTGCAAAAAACTGACGCTTTTCAGTAGCGTTCTTCAGAACCAGTATCTGCCGCACTTTTGGAGAAGGGAGGCATAAATTGGAGGACAGAAGACTATGCAGGCTCTGCACTGCCTGAGGCCACAGAAGAAGCACAATTCCTGACATTCAGGCTGTATAGATCATTGAGTATCAGCCAAGCCAAGGGCGATACCTCAAAATGATTCAGCAGCAGTGAAGTTAACATCCGTGCAGTCTCCAATTGATTTCTGGAGATTATCACAATACATCACTAATTGGGGGTTGCGTGAGCATGCACCTTCAGGCTGTCAGCGCAAATGTAAAGGATGTGTGTGTGTTTGTCCCATGTCTCTTGAGGGGCTCCTTGTGTACGAAAGAACACAATGTTGCACCCATTCATGGGAGTTGGGTAAGGGGGAAAAATGGACTGAATTCATTCCAAAATACTGTTTTATTTTCAAGGCCATCTGTGCACAGACATACCCCGGAGAAAATAAAGAGCTACATTATTCTTCATTATTGTGCTGGAAGAGTACTCTGGCTTAATAAGGGAGCCCTGATTTCGTAAATGCGAAGGAACAACAGTTCCCTTGGATGGTGAATTAACTTGCTTTTGATAAATAAATGAATTTTGTCCCTGAGTAAACTTTGCTAAATTAATTCCATGTCTTATTTTTTTTCCTCTATATAACATATTCTAACACCACAGAGCTCTGTATCCAGTTAATAGTTTGGCTTTTGTATCTGAGGTTAAGTTTCTATTTTACTAATGTTCAAAATTCTTTTTGTTTACTTGTGAAAAACTTGATTAAGTATTTTTTAAAGGAAATAGTTTTTCAAGAAGAGGCAAAGTCATTAGGTGAGCAAAGGGGAAAGCTGTTTGCATGGCTGTGGGGAGAGTGCAGAAGCATCTGCCTTCCCCTAAAATGAGAATGGCCCTGCAATGCCTTGTGGAAGGTTTACTCTCATTTCCAAATCCTTTGCCACAAGCAACCATAAGTTAACAGTTTCTTTAGTTTGGGGGATGGGATTCAATACTCAATTTCAACTTTGCAAAGATTATTTTTTTTGTTAGAGACTGTTAAATGCTGAGGTTTGTATTTCTAACATTTTAGCACCTTTTCCATGTTCTTCCCACTTTTAATGGAAACTCTGCATCCTGAACATCCCATGCGACAGGACCACACAGAATGACACGTAAGTGACTAGACAGCACAATCTGAAATAGAAGGCCATTCTGGCAAAGTTGTACAGGCAAGGTCAGCTTTGTGCGTGAGAAAGAGACCTAAGCTCCTACCTCACTCAGTGGAGGAGCTCTGGGAAGCCATTTAATTTTACCAAGCCCCAGTTTTCTCACCAAATGGACACAAATCCTCCATCCAAAGTTAATTGCCAGGATCCAGTGAAATGATGGATAGAACACATCTAACAAATGACAAAGCCTGGTTGGGAATCTTCAATAAGACTGCCCAGCCTGACACTTATTAGACCAAAAGCCCTTTGAAGGCAAGGGCTCTGTCATTCAGCAAATGGGAGGCAGACAATCAACGCCTAGAAAACAAAGATATGAGGAAATGACACACAATCAGAGCCACGCAACATAGCAGTTGCTCAATTAATATCAGTTTCTTCCTCTTCTCCACAAGGCTAAAATTGGTGCCTTGTATTTAGGGCTTTAAAAAGTTCTGCTTTCAGTTAGCAGATGTTATTGCATCATATCTTGTGCCCAACCCATACACCCTAAATTTTCTGGTTAATAATGCTATAGAACCCAAGTGCCAGTTCTGAGACTGGAGTTGAGAATTCGATGCAATATCAGGTGGAAGGTTTTGTTGATCCTGGCAAGCCACAAACGTCTTCTCAGCACACCTAGAAAAAGAACCGGCCTTGCTGTGAGAAGAGAGTAAGAGGGAAATAGCTAAAGGAAGATGACGGGTGTGGAGAAGGGGTGCCTTAGATAAGAGAGCCTGAGGTAATGGTTCCACACCAACAGTATACAGGGGAACACAATCCCAGGGAGCAGAAGACAGAAGGAAAATTCAAGGAAGTGCCTTACAAAGCTGGTATAGCCTCTGCAATTTCCTGAAGCTACTGAATCTCTGAATAGTGTTTCTAGGGGGAAGAAGTGAGAAACATATATCCACTGGCTCCACATAAGTTCACCCATGGAATGTTCACCCCTCCAAAGTCCAGGCTGCTCGAGCTCAAGTGCTGAGAGTATCCCACAGAACTCTGTGCAACAGACAATCCCTGAGTGGGGGTCTATAGCCAAGTGTAAGGCAGTGCACTATGAGGCATGGCTGCAAGTGGCCTGGGGGACCAGGAGCAGCCTCCCCAGAAAGCACATCCATCTGCAGCATCCGTGGAGCTGGAGGACCTGGCTCCCACTCTATGGGGCAGCACAGCTGAGGCCAGGGCAGGTCTGGATGAATGAAAACTGGCGTAGAAATATCTTGGAATTTTTATTCTTGAGATAGTTTTATTAATGAAGACTACTTATATCCCATAATCTTGTGGGTGAGATAGCATGGTGGAGTGGAAATAGTAGAGAATGTTGAGCCAATCCTGGTTCAAACCCTGACTCTAAACTAAACTGTAGATTCTTGTGGCTTGGAGTGAGTCATAGTCTGTGCCACGTTCCTCCGTTTCAAGATGGGAATGATAGCATTTGCCTCAAATAGTGGGCTGGAGAGTGGAGATGATATAGGTAGGTAGATAGATAGATAGATAGATAGATAGATACACAGATAGATAAATAGGGCCTAGTGTGGTGATTGGCACAAAATGCATGGTTGGTAAATGCTACTGAAAGTAGAATCAGATTGAAGAAGACATTTCTCAGGCAGGTGCGATCTTTAAACTTAAATTTGGATTATGGAATCCCTTTGTTCAGACCTCCTAGTGGTTCCCCACCGCAAATGGAATAACACACAATTCTTCCTTCCCCTGGCTGCCGAGGCTCCACCTAATCTAGCTCCTGCCTACCTCTCTGGCCTATACTCCAGCCTCAACTGCTCCATTCTTTAAACCCACCACAGTCTTTTCCACCTCGGAGCCTTTATACTTGCCATGCTTTCTGCCAGTTTACTGCCCACTTTGTCTTCTTTCTGGGCCTCTCCTTCTCACCAACCAGATCTCAGCTCAAATATTAGCTCCTCAAAGAAGACTTCATTGGCGCCCCCATTTAATGTACTCCCTGACCTCGCCTCACCTTTTAACTGTTTTCATGGTGCTTACCTCTATCTACCTAACAAATATCCACATAGCTCTTTGCTTATTATCTAGCTCACACATTGGAATATGAGCTCCCTCCAAGCAAAGTCTTCATCTTCCCTTGAACTACAGAGCTTAGAGTAGTACCGACACATAATGGGGACTCCATATGCATCTGTGAAATGAGTGATAAACGAACTTCTACCGCCAACCAACTTCTCCCCAACACTGGGGATATGGTGGCTGCTGAGGATCTCAGGAGTGAAGCAGCATTCAGGATTGGTTCCAGATGGCCGTGAGGTTTGAGACAAAGATGAGCATGAGGGGCTGCGCTGTGACCTATTATAACTGAAATAACTAATTACTGGGAGAAAGATCTTGAAAGATTCAAATTCAAAAAGATTTACAAATGTTTAAAACCAATGCTAACAGCAAGCTCAACCCATAGACACAATGTAGGTGGTCTAGATGTTCCATCTGCTCCTGACGTATTTCTCTCTCCTTCCATCTAGTCAACATTAACCAAAACACAGCATCGTGCCAACCTCTGTGTTTGTTCCAAACTGAAAGCTCTTCCAAAAGAGCTCTTCATGTATTATTTCAAGTAACTTTCGAACGCAGTTCCCTAACTAATCATCATTGGAAGGATACATCCACGGATAAACAGAACTGCAAAGAAATATTCAGAACAAAACCTGTTCCCGGTATAAAGCCAACTCTCCACAAAGTCCCCTTAGGGCAACCCTACTCTGCAGCAGGCTCCTTTCCATCAAAGCCCTTAAATAGAATCTGTGCCTCTCTCGGCCTCTTGTTTCTTAGCCTTGCCGTGCTTAACGCAGAAAGGACACTAGCTTTGTCAAACAGACTGTACTTAAGATCTTGGCTCCATCATTTGCTACTTGTGTGTTTTTGGTTAAGTTATCAAAACTCTCTTGGTTTCATTTCCATCATTTGTAAAATGGGCATCATAATAATCTCAGAGGATTGTTTTGAGAAACGAATGTGAAAAAGCATGTCAAGTCCCCGGCACAATAGTAGTTGTTCGGAAAGTGGGAGTTACAATTATTAATGTTATTATTATTATTGCCATTATTGTCTCCTCTCTGCCTGTGCTGACTTATCAGTTGGTTCAGTAGTTGAGCCAGATAGCAACTTTTCCTGTTTTTTTATCCTTGCTGATACGACAATAACAGATGTTTTATAAAAGCTTACCAGTCAGGTTTATTTTTATACAACTTAAGAGTTGAGTTTAACGAATATTTATTGAACCTCTCCAATGTGCCAACAGCTGTGGTAGACACCTGCGTACCTATAGATGGAAGAAGATGCCAGTCCCTGGTGTGATCTCAAGGGCACCGGTAACACCAGGCTGCCCAATCCCATTTTCCTTCTTCCGATGGCTGATGCCTGGAATTCAACCATTTACATGCCATTTGTTTAGTTTAAGACTCTTCTCCCAGTCAGAAGGAAACTCCCATGGAGGGCTTTAAAAAGTTTTTGTAATGGAGGAGCCCAAGAATATTTACCTGGAATAAAGGGAGAGAATGGGGACCCTGGAAACTGGAAGGAGGACAGAGAGCCAGGACCAGGAAAGCTAGAGGACCTGAGGCCAGTTGGTCCTAACCCAGATATTTTCAAGGGAAAGTTTCCAAAGCAGCTGTCACAGAGTCACACTGCTGGATGAAGTGATCAACTAAGTGAGGGATGGGCATGAGGCCCACCTGGAACTTTCCATAGCAGGCAGAGATTGCCTTGTCTCCGTCTGCATTCTCTGGGGTCACATGAATCCCACCCCGCCTGCAGCACTCACCTACCCAGGAGCCAAGAGGATATATGCCTCCCCTCCCACTTTGTCCTGAATTGGTGACCACATTCTGAATTTATGGGCTTCCCCGTGTTGCCTCCACCCAGGCATTCTCATGGGAGCAAAGCCAGACAGAGACACAGGGCAGGATCTGATGAGACTCCCACCTGCCATTGCTGGGTTTGATTACCAGCCAGACTAACTGCCAGAGTGCTTCTCTAGCATCCAGCTGCCTTCAGCTTCATTGCCAAAGATGAGCACTGAGTGATTGCCTCAGTGTCCCCTGACACCAGCCAGCTTATACATGCATGCAGATAATCTCACCTGTCATCAGGAGAAGAACTACGTTTAGATGATTTAGAAATTCAATCGAATTTGGCCAGCCATGTAACAAGCCTGGCCTGACCCCCACTGGGAAGTCAGAGGTAGGTAAATAATGGCCTCTGCCTCAAGGAACTTACAGTCGGGTGGAGAAGAAAGTTTCAAGCACATATCCTGACCTAATAGAAGTCTGATCAGAAAACACATTAAAGTTGAGTATTTCTAACATACAGCAGAATGAAAAATTTATAAAAAGCAATGTTTTCTAAATTGGAATCCAATCCACATGAAAAAGGCAGGAGGAGCTGGTTCTGACCATATCAAACATGGGAGGAAGAGCCAGTACAGAAGGCAGGCAGAGAAGCCTGCGCACTCACCGCAAGCAGAGCAAACAGCTGGAGCAGGACAGAGGTGGGAACACTGAATTGTCCCCAGTCTGGCACGAGGGAGTTTATGGGAGAGTGGGGAAAGAGCAGGCTGGGAAGGAAGGATCAGATTATGGATTAAGATCAGATTGTGGATGTTGGAGTGGTTGGAGGCTCTGCTAAGAAATTATTTGTTTGTTTGTAAGCAATTAGTGTGTGACAAGGTCGCAGAATACAGAATGCTGGTAACTGTGTTTTAGGGCAGACCCTGAGGTCACTGGATGGGAGGGAATCCTGCTGCTGGCCAGAGGGCAAGGAGAGATGAGAAACAGTCTCTTCTGCCGAGATCCTGGTGGACCCCACTCAGTGGCAAACTGCCAGAGGAGGGGAGGATCCTTTAAAGCTGTGGGTACTGAACATAGAGACAGCCTCTGTGCCAACTGACAGCCTTCCTCTTGGAAAATGGATGCCTGGTGGATTGTTCAAATTCCAGTCAATGTCCCCATGTGTCCTGGCAAACAGAGATAGAGATAAGACCTGGGACCACAGACAGGCTGCCTGTAAACAGTCACAACCAATGTGTGCGTTCGTTCCTCAGGAGCCTGGCCAGAATTTGTGCAGAGCCCTGTGCTGGGAGGGTCGCCGAGCCCTCTGGGCCCTTCCTCCCAAAGGGCAGACCCACTCCAGACAGATTGTCCCGCCAGCCAGAAGCCCTGCAGGAAACTCCAAGGAGCCTTGAGTATGGAAGCACCATATTCGTTGACTCACTCCCTCATCCACTGCACAAATATTTGTGGAGTTCACCCCAATGATTAAATCCTTTCAACAAAGGAAAAGGACTTTACCTTGCTCTTTATTAGTTATTGGATTTTCCGTTCCTCAATGTGGGGTTGGAGAAGAAGATGCAATAAAGGCAAACAGTTTGAAATTGATTGTTTGCTTCTCTCCAGGGTAATTTCCTGAAAACCAACAAAATACACAGGCTATAAGAAGCAGTCACGGGCTTATTGTAAAACCGCTTTCTTTGTATTTTAGATTTTAAAAAATCTTCTTAAGTCCTAGTTTCTTTATTTTTAAAATGAGAATAATAGCAGTAACCTCGCAGGGTAGCCACGAGCAGGTTCACCACAGTAAGGCGGAGCAGTGCTGAGCTCCTGCAGGCGCCATGCACATAGATCACACTGTGAAGCACACTTGCTGGCGTTGAGCAGAACAAATCTCCACAACCATGTGAGAGAGGATCCAGGGAATAAAGCCAGGAAACCACTTTTTTAAAGTGTAAAGATCTGTTTATAATTATCATACCTATTGCTCAGGATATCCAAGGTGATACCCAACAGTGAAGCCAGGGGCATGACTGAGGCCTGAGCAGCTGGAACTGACCACAGGGCTGGATCTGTACCACAGCATCCAAGAACTTGACCACTACAGATGGGAAACCTTTCAAGCCATTTGACCTGCTGAGGGAACTAGTTAGGGATCGCAGGAAAAATGGAGAAATTAATCACAGTAGCAGACATACCCTGAGTGTTTAATTCCAGACACTATTGCAAGCATGTTGTGTGTCTAATCCTTACCATCACCCCCATTTCTGTTACCCCACTTTACAGGTGAGAAGACACTACACAAGAGTATTAGATACTAGACCAGAGACACACTAGTTTTCAGCAGTGGAGCAAAGAGCTCAAACGAGGCAGATTTCTCCAGCATCTGTGATTTCAACCACCTCCTGCCTTGGCAAAGGATAAACCGCAGGTTTATCATGAGCCATGAGGTTTTCTGTGCAGAATCTGGGTATCAGCCCTCCAGTGGGAAGAACAGAGGAGGCCAAGGACTCAAGTACCGCGATGCACTGGGCTCTTCTTGATGCTGGTCCTTGTGCGACAGGAACTTGCACCGCATCTGAGGCCATCATAAAACTCAGTTGACAATCTTACATCAGAAAAGCCCATTCAATCACATGGTACCAAGTGATGTGGTGTTTGCAAAAGGAAAGAATTTTCTGAAAGGCTTTCTGAAGGACCTGGAGCCTGACCATGGCCTTCCAAGGAAGAATTTGAAAGGAGAGAGAGAAGGAAGTCTTGTCTGCAAATTTCTCTCCTTGGGATGTGATTAGGGTGTGGGTGGGGACATGAGGTAGAATTGGCCTGGTGGTCCTGAGAGAGACACTATTTGTCAAGATCATTTAGAGGAGAAAAAGTGACGTTAATGTGGTAGAGGGAGTTCCCTCCTCAAACTGATACTTTTGGTTTTCACCATCTGTCTTGATGTGAGGTTTTTCCATTGTCACAAAACTTCATTTTTGTGATATTTCCATCAGGTTTCAATAATCAAGTCTTCCTCCCTCTGGAATATCATGATACTACTTTGGGAGGCAAAAGGCCCTGCTATCTTCCTCCCTCCTGATAAGATGCTTAGGGCTGACAGATGAAGCCAAAACTGTGTGTCATAGAGATCAGGTGAGCCTTCAAGCTGGGAAGGGAACAAGATATGAGGTCCGGTAAGCCAGAGAAAGAGCATAAACAGGTCAAGGGTCCAAGGATTGGGAGCTAGGACCGAGAGGCAGAGGCGGGGCTCTGAAGAAGATGGAATAGCAGCTGGTGGGGAGTAAAGATGAGACCACCCCTCCAGGCCCCTCACCAAGAGTGGATGCTGTCATTTAAAGCTGCATGTAACTGCCCACAGGGGTGGGTGCTTAGAGTGCTAAGTAGACATGGAGACAAAGGACAGACCAAGCTATTTCAGTGGAGAGGAAAACTCAAACCAGTGGGTACAAGGAATTTATAGGGCATGCATTTGTCTAAAATGCTTATTTAAAGGCCTTGCTTCAAAGTTTTGCTGCTCCTTCAATCTGAAATGTTCCAGCTCCCTACCCAATCTTAATATTAGATACACTCCCTCTCCTGCCCTCTGCATATCTTTCTATCTTACTTCCTCTAATGCCCTCTAATAACAATCTCTACAATCCTGTGACCCGATGAGGGCATAAAATATTTTGTTTTTTTTTCCTTGATCAGTTTTTCTTGTCCTCTTCACCCAGAATTGGATACTATGTGGTCTTTCCAGAAGGTATCCAGTCATGTGATATGAAAAAGAGATATTTATTGGAGAAGATACAAGAAACATTGTACATAGGACAATGATGTCTCAGTCCCCTTCAAAGTAGGCACTTTGGGACCTCACACAGTTCTCCCAATCACCATCAGCTGCCCAGTCTATTTTCCTGAATCTCATTGATGATCTGAAATCTCTTTCCTTTCAAAGGTGATTTTAGTTTTGGGAAAAGGCTGAAGTCACAGAGTGTCAAATATGGGCTACGGGGGTGCTGAGTCACCTGGATGATTTGATGTTTCACAGAAAAACTCTGCATGAGACCTGAGGCATGAGTAGGTGCACTGTCATGATGAAGTTGCCAATCACCAGATGCTCATAGCTGCAGCCTTCTGAATTATCCAAATAGTTTCCACAGAAGAATGTTCAAGCTTAATGCAAAATTTGATACAGATTTGTTGCTCTACTCACTCACTTATTTTGAATGCAAAGCCACACAGTAGACATGCTCACTCAACGGTGTCTACTGCCCCCACTGACTAGTACAGTGAAGTCATCATTGTTCACGCATGAACATAAGTCCACTTTCTTTGGCTGTCAGGTTACATCAATGCTGCACAAACCGTTCTTGTTTTATTAACAATGGCTGGACTTTTTCCAGACAGATCCCATATTGTTCATCATTATCATCACTCTTTTGCTGTCTCCTCCTCATTCAATTCTAGTATTCCTGCTGGAACTGAGGGGGAGCCCTCCATTTCTGCCCTCCTGGCACCAGGCTACGGCTGACAGATGAAGGGGGCATCAGCCAAACTTGGGCTGCAGGTAGAGAATAATTCACAACACTTGAGAATGGTCTCCTTTGATATTCAGGATTACAGATAATTAATTCATGACCAGCACTTTGTGCTGCCTGGAAAACCTCTTCATTTTCCTAGGCTACTCACTCTCTCACTCTGCTAAAATGCCATTTCTTATCTTCCCTTCTCCTCTGTCTGACCCCTCCAACAACTTCTCTGCCCCACTTGCTCTTGGCTGATGACTCTGCTTCTTCATTCACTGAGGAAAGAGAAGCAATCAGAAGAGATATTTCCTAAGCATCCATCATCACATCTTCCATGCTACCTGCATTCATATCCATAGACCCTGCCTGCCTTCTAGTTGCTACACATACACAGTCGTGCTGCTTCCTGAGGCACAATTTAAAATGTAAGCCAAGTTACATCATCCTCTGCTCAAAACTCTTCAATAGCTTTACATGCCTCTTAAAATTTGGAGTGGGGGGGGGAGCAAGAGCTTTAAATTATAACCTGCCCATCCTTCATACTAATTACTTCTTCTCCAGACTCATTTGTCCCTTATTCCCCACCCCCATGGGCCCCATTAGCCTCCTGTTCTTCCTGGAACTCTGCATGCACACGTCTACCTCAGGACATTTGTACTTGCTTCCTTGCTTGAAATACTCTTCCCCCTGACATCCCAAAGGCTCCTTCCCTCACTTGCCCCAGATCTCTTCAAGTGTTAACTTACCAAAGAGGCCTTTCCTAACCACCCTACTTACGGCATCAGACTTGGTACTCCCGAACTCTCTTTCCCACCACAGTTTTCTCCAGGGCACGTGGCTTTTGTTGATGTTATTACTATCATCTCCTCCTCACACTTGGATGTAAACCATTTGAAAACCAGATTTGTGTCTCTGTTGTTCCATACTATTGGAAAAGGTGAGACAGACAGTGACTGGCATTCGTAGGTTGTGATATCAAATAATATCTTGTGAATAAATACATTAATCTAATTTACAACTTTAGCCTTCACATAAGATTTTGTTCCAATACAGCGTGTTGCTCCTTAAAAAAAAAAAGTAAAGCCTGAAAACTACTGCCCTCACTTACAGAAGCTATTACTTGAACAATTTAGTCCATCACTTTGAAACATTTTGAAATAATAGCTCTATTTCAGGGTATCTTCGACTCTGAACTTGACAGTGACAGGTTGAAATCTGAAGTGAAGGCCCTGGTTTTCAGGAGTAAGCAATTGTTTCATTCCCTCCCCCATTTCAGTGTTTAAATGATCCTTTTCTGAGCACACTCTGTGTGGTACACATACTGTGCACCACAGTGAGGCTGAGACACGATGATAAGGGTGTCCCCGAGCAGCATTGTCACTTTGACAAGATTACTAGGCAGTATTTCTTACATCACGACGGGGTCCGTGGATCCTGGGACTCATGCCTATTCCTGAAGCACTTTGAGTGCAGTCCCTCTGTCTGTTCTTGGTTGGCTGAATCAGACTGACTGTCCTTGGACGATTTTGCTTGCTAAGCTATGGGAAAGCTGTCTCTCGATGATGAAGCTAGAGAGGTGCATTAGCTGCTCATGAGACTTGTATTTCTTCAAATGTTCCTTGCACACAGACTCTATAATTCATTCATTCCTACCTGCTAGAATGTACGCCGCATGAAGACAGAAATGTGATGGGTCTCGGGCATTTGTTTACCAGGTCCTACAGTGGCTCCTCACACAGAGTCAGCACTCAAAATTAATTTTCGGATAAACGAATATAGAGAACCTATGCATTTATTCTGCCAAGAATTGCTTAGTACCTTCCATGTATCATGTGCCAACATATACAAAAAAAAAAAAGGCAGAATTCTAGTGTTGAAGTCGGAGAAGCCAATAATACAAGCTGCCTCACGGGTAGAAACAAAGCACGAACCTTACCCTTGGGGGCATTCAGTCTGATGTGAAGTGAAGATGGAAATTCAAACAACTGTCGATAAAACAAAGCAGAATAATATAATAGCAAATAAAGTTTTAAGGAGTGCAGTAGCTCAGGAAAGGAACAATTAAGCCTGACTTGGGAAAGATAGTCACAGAATGTGTCTCAACGTGCAGTTGCAGCAGAGCCTTTAAGTTCAAGAACAAATTCTTCCATGAGTGCTACAGTCGGAGGGAAGAGTAAAAAAATAAATGAAGTTGTGATGATCCTACCTCCTTGGCTCTTCCTACAAAACACTGGGCTGAATGTCAGTGACACTCTACAATTAAGGACCATTTTTTAAATGTCTGATCCACTGTGGGCCGATACTTTTGGTAAATACAGTAGAAATGCCGAAACGTCAACTTGCAATAAAAGGTTCTGAATGCTCGCTCTCACTTCTGTACCTCTCTCGTTGTGGATCAACAATAAGCACTTTGAGAGGCACTGGCTTAGGGGCAAGTTGATGGTATCCAAGAAAAAGTTGGACAGCGTTACTGTGTAATTTGGAAGCAAGTAAACATCGGTCAGATTGCGGAGGCAAGCACCGGGGATGGCCAGGCTGAGCACCAGCACCGAGGGCCCTAGGTACCACATTGTGGAGAATAGCCCTGCACCCTTCCTCATTCAGTTTTTTTTTTTCTAACCAGAGTTTATATTCAATATCATTCCACATCAGTTTCAGACGTACAGCAACGTGTCTGGAAAAACACGTACTCTAGATGCTCCCACTGCCCTAAGCACCCATCTGGCTCCTTCCTCTGTTCTCTTGACATTACCGACTGTGTTCTCCATGCTGCAGTCTGCATCTGTGGTTTCTCTGCAACTGCCAACCTGGACTGCCTAGTCCCTTCACCTTTTCACCCAGCGCCCCTGCCCCACCCTGACAACTGTCAGTCTGTTCTCTGCATGTATGGGTCTGTTTTTCTTTTGTTTGTTTGCTCATTTTGTTACTCCATTAGTTTTTACCCTTTAGTGCCTGTGAATTCTATGGAGAACATGGGGCCATCATAGAATTAGGAACAATGTGAGACCTTCATCACCTATTAATTCAGCCACTTATTAATTCAATCTTTTCCTGATACGTCTTTTTAGGAGAAGTGTTGAGCTTTGACCCCTGCCGGAATTGCAGAGCAGCTGCTCCCAGGAGTCCCGTGAAGGAAGGTTGTGCAATGTTTCTAGGTGAGGGACATTGACACCTCACAGAAGGGCTTGCACTACATAAGTGTTTTCCATACATGCAGCAGAGTTACTCTCTCCAGTATAATTATCACCTTTAATACAAGGTATTTTTCAATCATTCAAATGTAAACCTACATTTCAGTTAAAGGAAGCAGACCTACTGTGACTTCAGAAGTAAAAGCATTTGTCAGTTGGCGTGGTTACTTTACAAGCCCAGGTGTCACACTTCCTAGGACTGCGAGAGGGGAGGATTGCACTCACAGGAGTTTCAAGGGGAAGACCGTCCCTGCAGAATGCTGTGGGGTAGCAGGGAAAGGAGTGGGACCAGGAAGAAGCTCCAGGAAGTCCCCTAGCCTCTTGTCATCACCTGAGCAAAAACAAGTGAGAAAGAAAAGGAAATAAAAGGTATAAAAGCTAGGAGAAAAGAAATAAAAGACACTATTTGTAAGTAATGGGATTTTTTATGGCGACATGCGAGAAACGCTACAGCGTCATTATCAGAATTGTTTGGAGACCTCGGCAAATTTGCAAGATACAAAGCCAGCATAAAAATTAATTCTATTTCTACATGGGCCCATGGGACCCTGGTCGCTCGCTGGTCAAAAGCAAGTCTCTGAACAGGTCCTAGCAAATCTGGCTGCAAGTCCTTGTTCTGCCACCTAGTGACTGTCCATTACCCAGCGACCTCATCAGTGAGGTAATAACACATGCACTTCACAGCAGTGATTCTCTGAGTGTGGCCTCAACCAGCAGCAGCAGCAGCAGCCGCCGCTGACCCGGGGACCTTGTTAGAAATTCAGATTCCCAGGCCCCAGCCCAGACTTGCTGACTCAGAAACTCTGGAGGCGGGCCCAGACATCTGCATCCACAAGTTCTCCAGAGGAGTCTGGGGAGCGCAGAGACTGAGAGTCACTGCCTTCGATTTTGAGCCTGAAATGAGATTATGTCTATAAAGCGCTAAGCCTGGCACTCAATTCAGAAAGTCGGAGAGGTCAGGATACTTCAGATTCCCTTAGAAATAGGAGAGCAATGAACTGATGAGTCACTGACACTGTAGTTTAAATGATGTTATAGGAAGTATTTGAACCTACAAAGCAGTGTGATTTAGCAAACTGGTACTTTTTTCTCATTAAAAAAAAAAAAAAGAAAACCAACAGATGGCAGAACTGGAGCTCAAAGAGGTGAACACTCTCCCAAGTTTACCTGAAAAGAAATCCAGAAATAGAATCCAGACTACTGACCCTGCACTTGATTCATTTTCCAGCCCCCACACTCCTGTTTGTCAGAAAGTACTAGCACCCCAATGGGAACAGACTTAATCAAGAGCTTATCAAGGCCCCCAGCACTGCCTCTGGGCTGAAAACCTGATTCTCAGAGAGGCTAGCTGTCTCCTGCCTGGGGAACCAGCTGATTGTTCCCCTTCTGCCCTACTTGCTAATGAAGGCGAGAAAATGGGACCCTGACCTGCAGGAAGCCATTCATCTCTCATTCTTGCCAAAAACAAAAGAATTGTGACCAAACCTCACTCACAGGTTGATTTAAACAGACCTAAATAGGTCACTTGCTGTAATTCATTTTTCTGTATTACCCAGCTAGTGTTTTCAAGGTAACCAAAACCACCTGCAGGTAAATTCAACCCGATCCCTTGTTAGTCCGAACTGACACGATGCTCTGGTATGGTGTCCTTGTTTCGGAAGGACCCTGTTGTCCCAGGGCGTGTGCAATGATGCTAGAATAGCGGTACTTATTTATGGTCACTGGAGGGTTAAGATATTGCTTACTCCATATTAGAGACCAGGCAACACGCTAGATGAGGTTGGGGTCTCACGTGCAAGATGGAATTAACCACTGAGGCAGTGATTATGTCTGACGATAGCTAAGGGAAAGGGCAGAAGGGCTAGAACATCCTCTGTTCTTGACCATGAAGACATGGAGGCATCAGAGAGGTCTGTGTGCTAAGCATGGTGCCAGCCATTCTGAGCAAGAGCCTGGAAACGAGACCAGACAGAGGATGGGATATGCAAGCTCAGGGGCTTCGTCAACCAGGCAGCCACAGTCAGACATTTCAAGACCCCACAGTATGTGATTCGTATTGCTTTATGCCCCTCCCATCTCAGTCAGCCTCCCTAAGGTTTTCCCTTTGGTCCAGGGCAGTCTTTTGAGAGTCTTACTGTACCTCACAACTGCCGGTAGGAGCCTGGAAGAACGCTTGTTTCTATGCTGGCACCTCAGTATTGTAGAGGCACCTGAAGTGGCCACGGGAGTCCGAGCAGCACTTAGTTATGGAGGGACCTTGGGAAGAAAGTTCCTTAACTTGGGAGTTTTGACGGTCACTTCACTTAGAGAGGTGGGCTCCCACAGCAGCCAATCCTCTCCTCAGGTGAGTAGGACAAGTCTGAGTATATGGATTCTAATGCCTCATTTTTTTAAAGTATAATTGAATGTCTAAAAATATAGCCCAGACACTTCCTTCCATACTGTCCCAAGGTAATGGATCAGAGGAGGTACCCTCCCTGTATCTGACACCCCTGGAAGCACATGTGTTGAGGGAAGGGGCCTTGGAAGACGGGAGTTTTTCTACACACCAACAGGGGCCCTTGCTCTCTAGAAGTTGCCCTGCCCCTTTTTACCCCTTTACTACTGGGGAGTGGAGAGATGCTTCTTGCAGGGACAGCCTGGTTCCTTTCCATTTGTCAAATAACCACGGTTGCTGATGTCTACGGAAAATTAGCCAAAGCCTTTCTGAAGTTCACAGCCCGTGGACTTTAATCACTTTCTAAGTTCAGAAGTTTGAGGTGTTCATGAAGCAGAAGGGATTTTGTCCCACTGAAGAGTGAGGAGCTTTTAAGAAGCCCCTTCAACCTGCTGCTCTGGGACAACACCCCCCCCCTCCCACGTAAGACTGAGACCCAGAGGGGGTCAGAGCAGGAGAGTGGAAGGCCCTCCAACTGTCTCTCAAGGAAGGACAGAAGGGAAGAAGTCAGAAAATAAAGGACAGGGCTGAGTAAAGGCAAACGCAGTGAGCACAGCACCCTGTAAGCTGCGCGGGCCCATCCTGCCAGTGCCTCTGCCCAGCTACACTGGCAGAGCCTTGGAGGCCAGACCAGGAAGGCCCCTGCCCATCCAGGAAGCCCTCAGTCCCTCCCTCTCCATTGGGTGGGATCCAATTGCTGTCTCTCTGTTTCCCTGACCTGTTCACAGCGTCTGCCTCAGAAAGTCCCATATGCTTCCCGCCTACATGTGTGCCCATCCCAGCAGCTCTTGTTTTTGCCTCTGTTAGGTCTTCCCAATGTTGCCCCTGCCTTCACGGGTAAGAACTGCCCCCAAAGATCAAGCCCATGTACTTCCTTTAGCTATGAATTCCTGAGCAGTAAGGTTCAAAGGTGCATTTTTTCCAATTCCATTTATGTTCTAATATAGCAGAGAGTGCTCTGAGTCAGGAGTCTAGTCAAGGCCAGTTATGTGACATTACACAAATCATATACATTCTCTGAGCTTCAATTTCCACCCTAGAAAATGGGAAAATTAATAATAGAGCTCCTACTTACAGACGATCGATGGAAGACATATGAAAATGCCTAACTATGTCTGGCAGAGACTAAGACATCTTTGGATGGTAAAATAATATCTTTTTCCTTGTATAGTGGGAGAGAAAACCTTGATTCTGTGTAAATACACTTTTCACAACTCTTTGACAAATATTACCTTGAAGAGCTTAGCCCTGAGACTACAACATAGGTTCTGACATTTTCATATTGAGACATAACATTAAATAAATGCTCTAGTTCAAAGAGGCCTTTTTGAGGAATGCCTGGATAGGTCACTGCCTAGGGACACACAGTCGTAGATGTGGGCCAGAATTTGCATCCAAACTGTGCTTCCCACCACATCCACATTCTCAAAGTGTGGGCTGAGGATCACCTGCACCAAAGTCACCTTGGAAGGTGGTAAACAATGCAGATTCAAGAAAAAATTCAAAGCATGTCAAAGAGATATTTATACAGCATTTTTTACAATAGCCAAAAAGCAAAAGTAACCCAATTGTCCAACAACAGATGAATGGGTAAACAAAATGTGATATATACTGCAATGGAATATTATTCAATCTTAAAAAAGAAAGAAACTCAGATACATGTTACAGCATTGATGAACCTTGAGGATATGATGTTAAGTGAAATAAGCCAGTTACAAAAAGACAAATACTTATGATTCCACTTATATGAGGTTCTAGAAGTCAAATTCATAGAAACAAAAAGTAGACTGGTGGTTACCAGAAACTGGGGGGAGGAGAGAATGAAAAGTTAGTTTTTAAGGGGTACTTAGTACTAGCTCTACAAGAGGGAGCACTCTGGAGCTGGATGGTGGCGACGGTCACACAACAGTGTGAATGTACTTAATGCCTCTGGACTGTACACTTAACTAGTTAGGGTGGTGAATTTTATGGTATGTGCATTTTACTATAATTTTACTTTTTTTAATTTTTATTGTTCTTTTGATTTTTTAAAAACACTATAAAGGACACATGGACATAACCAAGGGGAAGGGTGGGAGCGGGGGAGGGGGCTGGGATTGGCTGGGGTGGGGGGAGAATGGTGGGGGGAAAATTCAAATTGTAATTGAACAACAATAAAGTAATT
>VMDR010014192.1:0-23908 GCA_007922815.1 Macrotus californicus | reverse complement strand
CTTCTTAAAGAAGACCAATTAACATTACTTATAATACATACTGGTTTGGTGGTAATGAACTCCTTCAGCTTTTTCTTGTCTGGAAAACTCTTCATTTCTACTTCAATATAAAATGATAGCCTTGCTGGGTAAAGTAATCTTAGTCGTATGTCCTTGCTGTTCATCACTTTGAATATTTTATGCCAGTCCCTTCTGGCTTGAAATGTTTCAGTTGAGAAATCAGCTGACAGTCTTATGGGAGTTTCCTTGTAGGTAACTAACTTTCTTTTTCTTTCTGCTTTTAGAATTCCCTCTTTTTCTTTAACTTTTGCAGTTTTACTTAATGATGTGTTCTGATGTGGGCTTATTTGGGTTTATCTTCTTTGAAACTCTCTGTGCTTCCTGGACTTATGTGTCACATTCCTTCACCAAGTTAGGGAAATTTTTAGTCATTATTTTTTCAAATAGGTTCTTAATCCCTTACTCTCTCTCTTTTCCTTCTGGAACCCCTATGATGTGGATGTTGGTAAGCTTCATGTTATCCCAAAGTTCCTTTAAACGATTCTCATTTTCTTAAATTCTTTTTTTCTTTTTTCTGCTCTTATTGGGTGTTTCTTTCAAATCACTGATTCTCTCCTCTGCTTCATCCAATCTATTGTATATTCCTTCTAGTGTACTCATTTCATATATTCTATTCCTCATTTATGACTGGTTCTTTTTTATACTTTGTATGTCCTTTTTTATGCTTCTGTAATTCTCACTAAGTTCATTTTATGTCTAAGTTCTTTGAGCATCCTTATAACCATTCTTTTGAACTCTATATCTGGTCAATTGTTTGCCTCTATTTTGTTTACCTCTTTTCCTGGAGATGTTTTCTGCTCTTTCATTTGGGACATGTCTCTTTTTCTCCTCATTTTGATTGTCTGTTTTTGTTTATTTGTATGTAATTAAGTAGATCTGTTATGACTCTCAGTCTTGGCAGGGTGGCCTTATATAGTGGGTGTCCTACAGAACCCAGTGGCATGGTCTTCTTGATCACTTGTGCTGATGTGAGTTATGTGGGCCCTCTTATTGTAACTGAGTCTTATTGTTGTTGGCCCATTTATACATGGGGTCAACCCTCAGGCTCACAGTTACTAGGTGTTGGGGGGTGCTGAACACATGAAGAACAATTCACTTCAGCAGGGTCTGGTACCTGCCTAGATTTCTCTTTGGCTATGCCACTTGTGAAGCTACTTGGATCCTGCTCAATGCTGCCTGAAGCTGACCACTGGGGTATTTGTTCTGGGGCCTCTTGGGAGGCCCTCTGTTGCATGCTAATGTAAGATGCTGCCTGTGATTGGCCATGACCAATCTGTTTTGAGCTATACAGTGATCTGCACTGAATGCCTCTGCTAGGTCTGAACATTCACTGGAAGGATCAAGATGCACATCAAGGCTGGCTTTTACCAGAACTGAACCTTGAGACAGGTCAGCAAAAGTCCCAAGAACCCAAGATCTGCCGTCCCTTGCCTTCACCTGCCAGCTTCCTCTAAGGCTCAGTCATTGAAAGAGCCTCTGACAATACTTGAGTTGCATAAGAACTATTCTAAGTGAGTCACCAGGTGGATGCAAGTGGTGTTCACCTGATCTATACAGGTTCAAGCTCAGTGCTAGTGCTGGATTTGAGGTCACTCAGCAAATATCCAAGGATGTACCAAGTCCACCCGCCATCCCCTGGGTGCTTGCACACCTTTGTGTGGAATGGGGTCTCATAGAGTCATCAGGGAGAGGCCAGCAAAATGTATCAAGTCCAAACAAACCAAGATTTGGCTGTGTGAAGGGAGGACTCTGCACTCCTCTGGCATGAGAGAGGGAAATTTCCCCTGTTCAAGACCCACAGAATTCTGTCCCAGATTCTTCCATAAGCCATATCTCAGCAGGATGGGGCTGCAGGCAGTCAGGAGTGGGGGGGGGGGAGGTGCCAATCAGATTTGGAGGAAGGTGTGGGGAGGGTTCCTTGCCCCAGAGTCACACAACTCAGTCTATACTGGCTACTGCCAAGACCTTGGCAGGACAAGGCTACGAGGAGTATGGAGGGTGGAACTACTGGAAACCCTGAGAGGGGATCTAGTGGATCTCCTATGAGGGAGAGGCACCAGTCAGATTTATGGAAAAGTGCAGGCATGACTCTGCTTTCAAACCACACAACTCAATCACAGATACCCCCTGAGACTACCCAGACCTCTAGACCTTGGCCCAGGCAGCTGACTCTTCAGCAAGGCACAAGTAGTCCAGAGGATGATGCTATTGCATTTCCCCAGGCTGATGCCATATGGAGGGGTGTGTTCCTTCCAGCAGTGTCTGTCCCCTTAGTTTTCTCTCCAGAGCCACAAACCTCAGTCTCTCCTTCCACAACTCTAGTTTGCTCTACCCTCCTCTGTGGGAGCCCAGAATGAGTGCCTGTGAATGAGATTTTTTGTGTTGGCACTTTAAGGAGGCACCTGTGTCTCTAGCAGACTCTTGTTCCTCTCTGACAGGCAGAATCCCTGCTGATTCTCACAGCAGATGTTATATGGGCACCTCCTCCCAGCTCTGTTGCTTTGAGCTGGGGAGCCTGGTGTGGGGTTGAAACCTTCTGCTCTGCAGAGGAAAAATTTGCAGCTGAGATACCCCTCATAAATCTCAGCCACTGTCTTTTCATGTCTCCACCCTTCCTACCAGTCTTGTTGCAGCTTCTTCTGTAAATCCTTGGTTACAAGACTTCTCTTCAGCTAGCCTTCAGTTGGTTATTCAGGTTGATTGGTCTATATTTTAGTTGTTATTCCAGTTTGGTACCAGGAGGAGGCGAGTGTTTGGTGAAGTCTCAATTAGTAGCATCATTAATGAAATTTAAAAACCTATCTTTTGATCCCCACCCCCTAGTCATGCCTCCTATAGTGTTCCCATGCCCACTCTTACTCTCTCCCTAAGCTATGCACCATAGCTTCTTATAAGTCTTCTAATGTATAATAGTACATCATAAGCTTTACTTTGAATGAGGTGAATAAAGTAACCCAACCATTACTGAGTTAGATGGTTTTCTTGTGAAGGATCTAATAACACTATATGGCACAAGCAACACTTAATTATTCAAAAAGCTCTTCAACTGTTGAACAATAAGAAAACTGGAAACAGAAGATGAGTTAAAGTAATTTAAAATAAGGAACACATCTAAATGAAAAGTCATTCTTCACTTAGAAATCTATGAACCCGTATTTGGCAGGGCACCTATAAAATCCTTTGGGGGCACAATCTTCTTTAAAAAACAACTAACTCGAAGTGCACACTGATACTTCTTCAACAGATTTTTGTCTTCTGTTTTTATGTGACCTGTGGTATCATTAATACCCCCTTGGAAGATGGGAAATGTCAGTCAGAGGTTGTGTAGATTCCATACTTAACATCAACTTTCTTTAGAAATGGAAAATTCAGTACTCTTTTTTTATTATTAAACATGAATTTAGTGTTTTTTAGTTTCATGAGGCCAGAAAAGTTTACTACAAACTATTACAAAAACATTACAAAAATATTCCCATTTTTAGATTTATGCCATACAATATATGACAAATGATAATATAATATGTGATAAAAACAACCATAATAAGAATGCTCAGTCTTTTCTATACAGGGATAGTCCCTTTCTAATTTCCTCTCATATCTTACTACCCATTGTGAGCCAGTGGCAAAGATCCAGTGGCACAGCTGATGAGTATCCCAACTGGTCAAAGGGAATGAATACTTCAATAGTGCTGAATACTTCTATTTACTAGAGAGGACATGTGTTACCTTGATAAGGAAGCATACTTTATTTTTTCAGAGGGGCACAGAGTCCTCTATTCTCTTCATCCATATCCAACCATCAGCACATCCTGTTTTTTTCTACCTTCCAAATATCTCTAGAATCTTTATCTATGATCTCCTTGACTACCTATCTGGTTCAAGTAACCATCATATTTGGCCCGGATTACTGCAGTCGCCTCTTAACTGGTCCCCCGCTCTAGCTTTGTCCCTCAAGAGTCTATTCTCAATACAGCAAACAGGTGATATTTTAAAAATTTAAATTAGCACCCTTCATTCCTCTATTAGAACTCTGCAATGGCTCCCTAACTAGTTCAGAGTAACAGCCCAACTCCTTCTCTTGATCTTCAAAATCCTGCTCTACCTGGCACATTTCCACTTTGAACTCATGTCCCCCTAGTTTCCTCCTTTCTCCCTTGCTCCAGCCACAGAAGACTCCTTGATGGTCCCCAAATACTCTAAACATTTCTTCACCTGAGGGTACTTCCTCTTGTTCGTGCTTCTATCCTGAATGCTCCTTGCCCAAATATTCTCTTCACAAAATCCCTTCACCTTATTCCAAAATACAAATTCCAGTCTCATCCCTTCCATAAGGTTTACCTGACCATTCTTTTTTCTGCTGCTATCTGTACATATCCCTACCTTATTACCACCTTCCCCACTCTGCTCCACTTTTCCTGCTTTTTCCACAATACTTGTCCACATATATGTACATGTATATGTATATGTATATAAATTACAGATATTCTCAACTTAGCCTGTCATACTACTATCATACTCTGGTAACAAAAGACCTCAATCACTTACAACATTTTATTTCCATGGACTGACCGAGGCTGTGCTAGTGTCTTTTCCATTCTGAATATTCGTGGTGAATTGCTTCTCTCTTGGTAGAAAGGAGAGACAACAGCAGCCTTTGTTTGAAATAACACGCAATACCCCTACTGACATTTCATTAGCTAAATAAGTAATATTGCCAAGTTTGAGGTTGAAAATGTTGGAAGTAAAATCCTCCCACATGAAGAGGCTTAATACTAGTTAGTGTTTATTATTTACTTTCTGCTGCTTCTATTAGCACCCCAAAGGCAGGGCTCTTTTATCTGTTGCTTTTGTTGTCGTTTTTCCCTGATAATATTAGATTCCTGGCACAGAGATTGGCACATAGTAGCTGTTCAGTAAAATTTTATTGAATGAATGAATGAGCAAAAATACACAGTTTAGTATATGGTTTTGTATTTCATAACCATTAAGGTTTTGTAGAGTTGTCATGTTAAGATGATTGCTCTCTCTACTCTTTAAAAAATTATATAACAACAAATTTATTGTTGATAGTTAACTTCTAGTGAGGATATAAGAATATGGTGGAGGATAGTGAATAATATTTCTAGGATCCAGAGATGAGGGATTTATAACTAGTTCTGTAGCTTTGGAACTGGCTGCTTGGCCTTGGATATTTTCCTTTGCTAACAGAACCCATAAATTACTGTGCCTAGCCCAAAAGGGCATGTCATGATTAGTATAGCCTAATAATGGCACTTCTTCTCTTACCCCTTGCAGAGATTGTTCTGGATGATTCTCTAATGAAAAAGTCCTTTCTTTTTCCTAATGGGCATCTGGGAATTAACATCCTCCTTAATGAAAGAAAGAGCTGTTTAAGGACAATGTCTTTTTAAGCCCACTTCACCCTCTCTTTTATCTTGGATGCTATTAGATGAATGTGAACACGACATACTTGGAGCTATGGCAGCCATTATGTGACTGTGAGGTGACAAACATGAGGATGAAAACAAACACATGGAGAGTGAAGACTTAGAGCAATGGAAGGAGCCAGTGTCCTCTGCCATATTGTTGAGCTGCCAAAGAAACCCCGCAGTTGCAAGCCCACGGGATTCTTGTCAAGCAAACAGTGCAGGAATGAGCAGTGGTTCAAGACGCTCTGGTTTAGTATTTTGTTCTGGCAGCTAGATTGAGACAGATCATTGGGATAAAAAAAATCATAAACAAATATCACATCTCATAATATAGCAATATGTTTAGAAAATCTGAAATAAAGGAAGGAATACAGATTAAAATAGTAACTTGCCATATCGCCAGTATATTTGATATGGTCAGAATGCTAGAATGTAAACTGATTTGACTAAATATAAATGGGGAAAACTTTAGAATATAATTAAATTGATTTTTACATACCAGTAAAAATAAAAAAAAGTCAGGCAAGTAATTTGAATATTTTTTTATTTCTCAACCAGCTGTTTTAAAATCACACAGATTTAGCCATAAATTGAAACATTCTATGCCAAGGTTTATCACCGTACTAATATAGAAATACAAAATATATACTAATTATTTTACTATTCACCTAGCATGCAAGCTTGACTTTCAAAGGGCATAATACTAATTTGTAACTAAATGTGATCTTATAATTTTATAGACAATAAGACATACATTTGAAAGCTACTGGCAAATAGTATGGGACTTTGAGTGTTAATGTATCACCTTAACTGCCTAACTAAGTGAGTGAAAAAATGGAGGTTTTGCCCCAAATTCAGGAAGGCATCATGGCTTGCCCAAGAAAACATAAGAGCCTGGAGGAAGCTATGTGAGCCCCTGTGGGAAGACAAGTCAGTGACACAAATTAGGGAATAAATGGTATTCCTACTGAATTCAAGGTGTACTAGTTTTGAATTCATTTGATAGCCAGCAACAGGAAACCCTATTGCCATGCCTTAAACAAGGTTTTATTTTGCATGAAGCAGAAAGGTAAGAGTTGGAAATTGAGGACAGCCACAATGGTTCAGTGATGCCACGAAGAACTGAAGCTGTCTCCACCCTTGGCCCCTCCATTCGTATCCTGACATTTCCTGTCTCTGGGCTGAGGAATGGCGTTTCACCTTATGTCGGCAGCACTAGGTTTTGCCTTTTGACTTGAAGAAGAAATACTCAGGACCTTCTGATGATATCTCATTGGCCAGAATTCTGTCACAATCCTACTACCCCTGGCTGCAAGGTAGAGTGAGAAACTGAGTATTTTAACTGACAAGCCTTTATAGTAGAATAATGCAAGGATAGGAAAAAATCACATGAATTCTGGACACTCAGTAAAGAGTATGATGATATGGAAAATAATAATTATTTTTTATGGCCTCTCTTATCTGCAGATGAGAAAAATTATGAATTTTCATAAATACAGAGGAAAAGAGCATCTCTTTCTACCATGTCAGTTCCATTCTCCCTACCTGCAATCCATACACTCCCTCCAGTTCTCCAATATGAATATTACTCATCTTCAGAATCAACTACACAATTTGTGATGTCCCACGCAGAATGAAAAATGTGGGGCCCTGATAAAGGATTGAAAAGTCAGCCTCCTATTCTGCTGGGACCTCCACCCTAAGCCATGGTGATGGGTGGCTCTCCAAGCAATTGCAACCTCAGTACTTGGATACACTTCATACTTTGATCAGGGGTGAGTGTGATGTCCTTACTGAGTGGCCAGTGAATGTGCCTTTCCTGACTCATCCAGTTCTTCTTAATCTCCCGATGGGCTCTGTATGCAGTCATGATTCCCTTGTCTGATGGTGAGTTTCTTGGTTGGTCACAGGTGTGCCTTACCCTGTTTTAAGCTTCACCCAGTACTGAACCTGTGGTAGATCCCTGACACATCATTAGGTATCCTTGTCTTTTTAAGTACAGCAGGGGAACATAATGTTAGTCACAATCCTGCTATCCAGTAGCCAGTGACAAAGTCCTACTCTATGCTGTAGAGATAAATGTTTGGCACAGAGAATTTTCTGAAGGTCTGCACCATGTTCCAGGTCAGTGGTGTCCCGGGGACTGTATAGCCAAAACTTCACAGGGGGTTTAAGGCATGAAGCATGACAACTTCACATGAAGCATTCAAAATTCAAGAAAGACTGTAGAGATAGGGCTCACTTCTCCCTCCTGGCTTTAGACTTAGTTTCTTCTTCAATTCCTATTATAAACTGGGGCCTGACATTGTCTATTCTCTGTGCAATGTCACATTCAGAGAGATAGCTCAACTATCAAAAAGTAATTAAAAATAATCACACCTTTTCTGGTATTTCTTGAAGAGGGTCTGGGGGATTTAATGCATAATTCATATCAGTATCCTCACACTAGGCTGCTGTCCCCCTAACCCTCTGATCTACAGCTTGTAATCCCCATCCTTCAAAAACTCTTACAGAAGTACATTTTTGTTTGGCTCTTGGAATCTTCACTGTCTCCCTCACTCTATTAGAGCTTCTCCTTTGACTGTATATATGGTTTCTCCTGAGCTCCCCAGTGATATTCCCTCCACCCTGCCAGATGCATACAAAGGTCCAGAAATTTCTCTGACAGGTTCAAAATTGCCTTTCAAAGTTTGGAGAGACAGAGACCTAAAAGGCAGTGAGAGACTTCACTTTTGGGGGAGAAGATTGAAACATTCATAATTGAATATCTTTTAAATCCTCATCTGTCTGAGAACCACTGCCCGTGCCTGCCCAAACTTCCTTCCCCTAGACGAGGGAGAGATCTGTCTCACTGAGTACACACAGCACTGTGCTTGGGGGCAGGGAGCCAAAATTGGTTTCTGTTTATCATGGGAAAGAGCCCAAGGTACTTAGTTTTAAGCCGCACTGAATCTAGTATCATTCATCTGTTTATGTTCTTTTAAAAAAGGCTTTAAAAATTCAGTGCAGAACAACAACAACAAAAAAGCAAATTGTCCTTTGATTGCATAATGGCTTTTATTCCCCAGAACTGCAGTGTGCAAATAAAGAAAAGCAAATTATGTTCTGAATTAAACTTTTCTTGCATCAGCTAGGCTGAGTCACCTTTGACGTTCCATTTTTTTGAACAGAGCCGGTCGCACATCTAGTGCTATTTTAAAAGATGTCACGTACAAACCTGTAAACTTTCGAATGTTCTACTTCAGGCAAGTCATCTAAAGAAAGGTAACTGAGCTGAATTTACCCATATATTTCCCTGGGCTTCGGTTCTCTCTCAGATCTATTGGTATCTACAGTGGCATCCAGAATATTAAAGCACAATCATTATGAATGCAGGCCTCTCTGGTCCACTTGGATGCACCACAGATGGCAAGATGCAATCAGAGGGGAAGATAAATGCATTAAACTTCTCCTTGCATATATCCCATGGTACAGAGATAAGCAAATGGTAAGCCATTTTTCAGTAAACAACTTCAGAATGTTTCTTAAGCTTTCAAATAGCCAAGAACACAAGCAAGAGCCTGTGGTCCTAAGAAATAAGTCGATGGTTGATTCAGAAAGTATGCTACCTCTGGAGGTGAGAAGAGAGCAAGATAGAATGTATATAATCAACATTCCGTGGAAGAACTAAACATTAATATTCTATGTTTCTGTGCTCTTTCTATAAACTTGTTTCTTTCATGAATGCTAGACATGGAAGTGCCCTTAGGGCTGCTACTGACCATATATCCCAGCTGCACAGTCAGCAGCAGCTACAAAATTTCTCTACAGGAAGGACTTGGAACATCAACTTGGTGAGAGGGCAAATTCAGCTAAAGCGTGTGTCTGGAAACTATTCATTTACAGGTATACTACTTTTATTTAGATAATGTAAATATCTGGGATAACTAGGGGAGTGCTGATGGGGATTATTCAAAGCGGGGATGCTGGCTAGCACCCTTTCAAGCCACACCTGCCTCAGTGCTATGTCTATGTAGGATCCAAGATTCCAAAGTGTGAAGTATCTATCATTCTAAAATATTTCTGAGAAAGCAATGTTCACTTACAATGGCTAAAAACAAACCTCCAGAAGAAGCCATGAAATCAACTGGACACCTGACTTTGTTGGAGGTTTAAAGGATGGAGTTTGCTAGATGGCTTGGTGCATGGATTTTAGAGTCAGAGAGACTTGTTTCCAAATCCCAGTGGTACCGTTTATCTGTTTTGTTTCTTCTTGGGCAGTCTACTTTATCTCTCTGACTTTCAGATTCTTTATTCTAAGCTACTGCCTACAGTTGTGTGGATCAAGATGGCATATGTATAGTTCCTAAGACATTGCTTGGCACCTCCTAGATGCTTAGAATGCTAGCTATTGTTATTAATAAGATCATCAATGACAAGGCCTAAGGACAAGGAGAGAATCCTAAATGACACAAGAGAAAAGTAGGTAGTTACATACAAGGGAGCACAGACTGTCATATGATTATTCAACAGAAACATTTCAGGCCAGAAGGGACTAGCATGAAATATTCAAAGTGATGGAAAGCAAGGACATACATCTGAGACTACTTTACCCAGCAAGGCTATTGTTTAAAATCGAAGGAGAAATAAGGAGCCTCCTAGACAATGAAAAGCTAAAGGTGTTTTTTAACACCAAACCAGTACTGCAACAAATGTTAAAGGGCTTGTTTAAGAAGAAAAAGAAAAAAAAAGAGAAAGAAAACAACAGAGGAAAACAGTCCAACAATAAAATGGCACTATACACATATCTATCACTAATCACCCTAAATGTAAATGGCTTAAGTGCTCGGACCAAAAGACGGAGGGTAGCTGAATGGATAAGAAAACAAGATCCATACGCATACTGCCTCCAAAGAACCAATTTCAGATTGAAATATACACATGGATGAAAAGTAAAGGGATGGAAAAAGATATTTTATGCCAATGGAAAAGAAAAAAAAAGCTGGGGTAGTAATACTTATATCCAACAAAATAGACTATAAAATCAAAGCTACAGTAAGGGACAAAGAAGAACACTACATAATGATAAAGGGAACAACCCAATAAGAGAATATAAGCCTATTAAACATTTACACAGCCAACATAGAAGCACCTATATAAGTAAAGTAAATCTTGATGGACATAAAGGGAGAGATTGGCAGAAATATAGCCATAGTTGGGGATTTTAACACCACATTGACTTCAATGGATAGGTCTTCAAGGCAGAGAAGCAACGAGGCAGCCTTAAATAACACACTAGATCAAAAGGATTTAATTGATATCTACAGATCATTTCATCCCAAAGCAGCAGAATATACATACTTTTCAAGTGCACATAGAATGTTTTCTATAATAGACCAAATATTAGGACACAAAATAAGCCTCAATAAATTTGAAAAGACTGAAACCGTATCAAGCATCTTCTCTGACCACAGTGCTATGAAACTAGAAATGAATCACAAGAATACTGAAAAACATGCAAAGACATGGAAGCTAAATAACATGTTATTAAACAATGAGTGGGTCAAAAAGAGATCAAGGAAGAAATCAAAAGATGCCTTCAAACAAATGAAAATGAGGACACAGCAATCCATAATCTGTGGGACACAGAAACAATCCTAAGAAAGAAATTTATAGCATTACAGGCCTATCTCAAAAAATAAACAAATGAAAAATCTCAAATAAATAATTTAACTTTAGACTTAAAGAAACTTGAAAAAGAACAACAAGCAAAGCCCAGGGTGAGTAGAAGGAAGGATATAATAAAGATCAGAACAGAAATAAATAAAATAGAATCTAAAACAATGATACAAAAGATCAATGAATCCAAGAACTGGTTCTTTGAAAACATAAACAAGATTGACAAAACTTTAACCAGATTCATCAAGAAAAAAAGAGAAAGGACACAAATAAATACAATCAGACATGAAACAGAAGAAATAACCACTGACACCAAAGAAATACAAAGGATTGTAAGAAAATATTATGAACAATTTTATGCCAACTAACTGGATAACCTGGATAAAATGGGTAAATGTCTAGAAACATACAATCTTCCAAAACTAAATCAGGAAGAATCAGAGAATCTGAGTAGACAGATTACACCTAATGAAATTGAAGCAGTAATCAAAAAACTCCCAACAAACAAAAGCCCTGGACTGGACGGCTTCACAGGTGGATTTTACAAACATTCTGAGAAGAACTAACACCTCTTCTTCCCAAACTATTTCATAAAATTCAAGAGGGGGGAAGGTTCCCAATCTCATTTTACAAAGCCAGCATTACCTTAATTCCAAAGCCAGATAAAGACACTACAAAGAAAGAAAATTATAGGCCAATATCCCTGATGAACATAGATACTAAAATCCTCAACAAAATATTAGCAAACCGAATACAGCAATGCATCAAAAAGATCATACACCACGATCAAGTGGGATTTATTCCAAGAATGCAAGGTTGGTCCAACATTCACAAATCAATAAATGTGATTCACCACATAAACCAAATGAAGGATAAAAACTACATGATCATATCAATAGATGTAGAAAAAGCATTTGATAAAATCCAGCACCCATTTATGACAAAAACTCTCAGCAAAGTGGGAATAGAGGGAACACACCTAAGCACAATAAAGTGCATACATGACAAACCCACTGCCAGCGTCATACTCAATGGGCAAAAACTGCAAGTTTTCCCCTTAAGATTGGGAACAAGACAGGGATGTCAGCTTTCACCTCTCTTATTCAGCATAGTACTGGAAGTCCTTGACAGAAAGCAGACAAGGAGAAATAAAAGGCATTCAGATTGGAAAGGAAGAGGCAAAACTGTCTTTATTTGCAGATGACATGATACTGTGCATACGGAACCCCAAAGATTCCACCAAGAAACTAGTAGAACTGATAAGTGAATTCAGCAAAGTAGCAGGATACAAAATTAATATCCAGAAATCCATTGCACTTTTATATGCTAGTAACAAACTAATAGAAGAGGAAATTAAGAGAACAATCCCATTCATAATTGCTTCAAAAAGAATAAAACACCTAGTAATAAACTTAACCAAGGATGTAAAAGACTTGTACTCAGAAAATTATAACACACTGAAGAAAGAATGTGAAGAAGGTACAAATAAGTAGAAGTACATACTGTGTTCATGGATAGGAAGAATTAACATTGTTAAAATGTCCATATCACTGAAAGCAATCTATAGGTTCAATGCAATTCCTATCAAGATTCCAATGATGTAATTCACAGAATCAAAACAAATATTTCAAAAATTTATATGGAACCACAAAAGGCCCCACATAGCAACAGCAATCCTGAGAAAGAACAAAGTTGGAGGAACCATGCTACCTAATACCATACTTTACAACAAGGCCATAGTAATCAAAACAGCCTGGTACTGGCATAAAAGCAGACACATAGATCAATGGAACATAAGAGAGAGACCAGAAATAAAACCCATACCTTTATAGTCAATTAATATTTGATAGGAAGCAAGCACTTTGCAAAGTATAATTATAACTTTCCAAGCAGAAAGAAGATGAAGGTGATATAGGTACAATAAGCTACATCCCACCACTGTCCCAGCTCAGGGGATTTTAAACTGGTTCTATTTGATACCATTCCTTTTCCACCATCCCCTTCTTTCTCCTAGGACTGCAGGTGTTCTGGAACATTGCAGGGTAAGTTGCAGTGATAAGTTGGACAGGTCAGGTCTGCCTGCACAGAAGGGCACCACATTTGTTGGGCACTCACTGGATGAGGGTGGGTGGTGTGGCTGTCCATGAAGGCCAGAGCTTCCCTGCAGCAGACAGAAAGACAGACCAGTTGAAGCCTTGGCCACAGAGGTTGAGTGACCTCACTGTAGAGAAGGCTGGATGCTCTGCAAATGATGACCTGGTATCCACAGAGCTTTGAACACACCAAAATGTCCCCACTGGGAGTGACTTGGCTGAACCATCTCTCATTCCTGTATGAACCCTGAAGATTCACCACACTTCTAAAAAAGTCCTTATCTCAAAACCTGCTCCTCTCAAATGTATTGCCTCCATTTCTATGCTTCGCACAAAAGGTCTTCTAATATAACTCATCTAATATAATTTATGCATCTGAAAACACTAGAGACAGAGATTGGCAGGCTATCTCTGCAATCTGCCCTGATAAATTTGAGGAACTTACTAACCGCTTGAATAGAGATATTTAGGAGAAGGAAGAGACAACTTGGGAGGGAGTGAGGAATATAAGCAAGAAAAAGAAAAATTGGTTAGTATTTCAAAGAACTCTACAACAGATCCATCATACATTTTATGGATCCTGGAATGAGATTGCAGGGATTCAATTGTCCTGTTCTGGAACCTGCTACAACAAGTGATTGTATTTCTCTGGGTCTCAGTGATGCCCTTGTCTGCAGCTGGGGATGGAAGCAGTGCTCTGTCTCATCGCTGGTGTGAGCACTAAACGACTAACTGTACCATGCTTAGAAGCATACACATAATAAGCACTCAAAAGTTGAAATGTTTTATTGAGTTTTATTTTTTACTGAACAAACACCGATAGAACTATTATTATAAGTCAACTTGTTTTTCAGACTCTTATATTTTTAAACCTCAAAAAAATATGTTATTTTACCAATCTGAAATTGCCCACTCTTAGGAATGGTTAGACTAGTAATCTTGTTATCGAGGTCTTGTGAAAGGTTAGTATTAAGGCTCTGTAAATATGCAGACAAAAGGAACTTTGGGATTGAGCTCTGGTTGCTATGGTTGTAAAGACAAGGGAAAACTTCTCAAGTTTAGCAAAGGAGATCAGAATTTGGAACAGGGCAGAAAAGAAATTTCAAAGCTGAGCCAATGGTGCAGAATCTCTTTATTCGCCTTAAACTTAGCAACCACCCCACCTTCTAAACACCCTTGCTGGCAGGGTTTTTTTTTGTTTGTTTGTTTCTGTTTTGTTTTGCTTTTGTTTTCTTTTTTCTCATTCTATCAGAAGATTTTTCCCATAGGAACATATTTCTGACTATAAATAGGAAATCAATGGTAAAGCAGGTTCACTTTGCTGAATTTATCGATTCCATAAGATGAAAGCTGCTCATATATACATCTGGCCAGGGCAAAGGGCGCTCAGTGAGGAGTCAGGCTTGTTTCTTTTTAAACTGCCTTTCTTGGCCCTTTCAGATCCAACAGGGCTGAAAGGGAAAAGGGGCGTTCTTTAGCTTCACACAAACTCACAGCCATTTTGATGACAAGAAAGCAGTGTTGCTTCCCAATGTGTCTTTGTTCAAGTGATAGCAGGCCCATTGAAACCTCCTGATGGAGCTCATTGAAAATAATAGTCCCCATTATCTTCACTGGCAATGCTGCCATGAGAGCTTCAGAACCTGAAATAATGACAGCACGTATGGGATGTACAGTGGAAAGGCAGACGTGATTACGGGCAATTTCTGGCTCTCTCTCCCTCCCTCACTGGATGAGGAGGGGCAGGGTGACAAAGCCGGAATGCACAAGGAAGGGGCATTTCCTTTCCATGCCCTTTTCGGCTGTTTGTATCTTTCAAATGTCAATGTTTTATCTTCAATAATCTGTGAAAGTAAAATATCCATTTCAGAATCACTCCAAACACCAGAGTTTCAAAGTAATGGATCCATTAATTACTGTAATGAAATACTGTCGCGTTTGGTTACTTGGTGGGGACTGCCCCTGAGGAACCGGTATGAAATTTCTATCAGAGACACTGCAAGCTCAGGGACGCCAGGTGGCCCGGACGCAGGTGATGACAAAGGCCTTCCTTTCCCCAGGTCAGTTCTCTTTGCTACTCCCGACTTGCCCAGTAAATCTGATTTCCTGGGGTTGGGAGAAGCACACGGGAAGAGGTACAAACCCCAAGGGGAGGAAATCACCAGCCCCCCAAAAAGCACAGGGGGCCAGGAACAGGCCTATTAGGTTGCCGGAAATTACCTGGAGGAAAAATCCCCTGAGGGCTCAGTGACAGCTGAGCAGGAAAGGGCTCCCTCAGGGGGAGAAAGAACTCTACTTCATTAAAGAGAGAGGGGGAAAAAAAAAGAGAGAATATTCGCTTTTTGGAAACCTTTCTTTTTGTCGCTTGTTATTATCTCTATGTTTTCGGAAATGAAATGTCTTAAAACCACCAACCAACACACACAGACATTATTTTTTTTTCATTTGAAACAACTTTAAAGAACACACTGTGCTGTTACATCCCCCTTGGGGCTTATATTTAATATAAGAACAAGATGGTCTCCCTGCTTCCCTTGTGCCTGACGAGAGCTGGGGAGAGAGGCCTGTGGCAGTAGCAGCAGCATCCGGCTGTTGCGGCAAAATGAGAAGTGACAAGAAGGAAAGGGATATCTAATAGAACCTGCCCACAAATGTGTCCAGTGGTGGAAGCAGGCACTTACATTCCCCAGACCCAGGCAGGGAATTCTGAAAAAACTAGGAGCTTATTGGATCGTGCATCTGTATAAGAAATGAACTTCCTCTCTCCCCCATTCTTCTTCTGGCATCTGCTCTTCTATGCTGAGTCTGGCGTGTGCATCCTTCCTTCAAGGCTCTCAGACCAGGTGGCAATGTTACTTTATGTGGGAGAGGTTACCCCTTTGGAAATGTGCCAGTATACCTTATCAGCATGCACGATTGCACGCACACACACGAATGCCACAGGGGCCCCACCTTTTCGTACTAAACCACAGCAAGAGGCAAGTGATGGTTCTCTGGGTTGCCTGGTGTCCACGAAGCTTGGTGCAGGGCGGGTCCCTACAGCTGTGTGCATCTGTCTCTGAAATGAGACTGAAAGCTCCTTCAGAGCCATGACCGTTCTGTCTCCCCACCTGGCACCTAATGGGTGTCCCTTAGAGGTTTCTGAATTAAACTGTCAACCACATATAAAAATCTTATTACTAAAAGTAAATATGAGAAGATTTTAAAGAAAAGATATATATTTCTAGTCTGTATTTATAGCTTCTTAAATTATGTAATTTTTTTGCCTTTCTAAAATCTGTTAGAAGTGGAATTCAAAGGCAGAATTTCATTATATTTATTAAATTTGGTCTTATCCCTTTCAGCCTTCTAACCTAAAATACCAGAGACGAGGTAATTTATAAATAACAGAAGTTTATTTCTCACAGTTCTGGAGGCTTGAAATCCAAGTCTAGGTGCCAGCAAGTTCAGTGACTGGTGAGAGCCACCTTCTTACTGTGTCCTCACATGGAAGGAGCGGCTGGGAGGGGACCATGGGGTCTCTCTCATAAAGCCACTCATCCCATTTATGAAGGCTCTTCCCTCCCGACCTAACTACCTCTCAAAAGACCTCCCCTCCTAATAAAATTACCTTAGGGGTCAGGATTTCCACATACGAATTTCGGGGAGGGAGGCATGGACACTGAGACCAGACCAAACTCTAACTAAAATTTCTTCTCTTCCGTTTGAATCTGGCAAGCTACTTTACTCTCAGACCATTTCACTGCTACAGGAGCCTTTCCCTGAATTACCTCCTCAAACAGCAATTAGTGTTCTCATGTACCACGACGATTTTGTCCTCTAGTTTTACTTTGGAGGGGAGGGAAAGGGTAACATTTATTTTCTTATTTATGTGTTTCTTTGTTTATGCTTTATGTGAAAGTATTGACTTGATACATTAAAATTCTGAACAGACAATAGGAATAAAATGATAAAAAGCATTCCACTTTTCTGAGGTTTTCAGTTTCTCAATATTTATTAAAATTTAGTCCAAAAATAACCTGAATGGGATCATTGATCATTTAAAACACAGATTCTAGGCTGAACCCCAAATCTTCTAATAGAAATCCTTGGGGATGGGCCCCAGGAGTCCTGTTCTTCCAGGGTTCTGTCTAGGTGGGAACTTCCCAGATGGTTCTTATCCACTTAAGTAGGAAGAAAAAGATTCAGGCCTCAGAAAACAGCTACACCTGTGTATCTGAGGGAACCCTCACAGTCATGGCTTCCAAACAAAATGAGTAAGTTCTGCATCACCTCTCAAAAGCGGTCTTTCAGTACAGTACTGTTTTCTGCTCACCGCATAAAACACATCCTTGAAGGGCTTTGCAATGCATGGACTTTGTTTTAAGGGGCTGGAGGGAAGAGATGGCACCGTGTATCAGAGACTGTGTTTCACTCTTGGGGCGGACCTACTGCAGAGCTGGCTATGAATAAAATCCGCTGCTGGTTCAATAGTGCAGTCTATTGGTGGCACACACAGAGCACTAACCTTCTTCCAAAAAACCAGTGCTGAGGGAACTTTTGAACTCTCTGCCTCTGGAGTGCCCAGAATATTCTACCCTCAGAGTGGACCATGTTTCACAACTTTTACTTCTATGACAAAATTATTTTCAGTAATTGTTATGTAATAATCAGTGATAGTCATTAATCTCTTGATTCATCTTTTATTTTTAAAATAAATAATTGGCAACCTAAAAAGAATACATTTCAACTTTAAAGAAGTTACTAAAATTTGGTAAATTATTTCATGTATAATCTGAAGTTTAGATCTACTAGCAATGTGCGGTTCATACTCTGTTCCAGCCTTACACATTTTAAAGACATGTGCCAATTTCAAGTAGTCACCAGGAATGACAGGCCTGAGTAACTTATGTTCTTTTTCTTCATTTTACAATCATGTGCCATCCTTGTTTATCAGCTGTGTAACACAGGGCTATGTAGAACCACAGCACTTGGAGATGAACTCAAAGGATGTCAAACCATTGCAAATTTCTTTTGAACCAAAGGATCTACATGTATCAGGGGCTCTTGGGTAACTAGGAGTTCTCCAAAGTAACTTTCTGGTAGAATATAGTGTTTATTAACAAATAAGTAATAAAATATGCTAACTTAAAGGTCACATATATATAATTAAAACTCAAACAAAACCTCAGTGACTGGAAATTGTACCAAAAAGACATTTTTTCACATGCAATAGCTCATCATTACATTGTTTAGAATTGCTGGCACATGGTGATAATGAAAAGCAGAGAGTCTTTAAATCAGCTTTATAGTCATACATTTATAGTAAACAATTTTTTAAATTTTCTTCCAACAATGCACCTTCCTTTCTGCCTGCACCTGGGGCAGCAGATCACACTGCACAGCTGTGACTGGGTAGTGAAGAAAGTACAGCATGTTTGTCTCTCTTTTGATGGATTCTATGTGGCTTATGCAATTTAAGACATTGAACTGTCTGTCTCACTTGGTAGTGAGGGGACTGTTTTTTCACTCTTACTGGTTGAGTTCCATTGGATGATAGCGAAAGGGCAGTGGTGGGGCTGGGCCACTCAGACTCCTGTGCTGGTATCACTTTATGAAAGACAGAATTGGCATTTTTCCTTTTGCTTGCAACCAATCACCTGGTTTTATATCATCCTCATTTAACTTCCAGCTCATGCCTTTCCTCCAGCTAGTCCAGGATCTTTGCAACCAGGAGAACGTGTTTTTGTGGAATAATTTAATTTCATTCTCATGTCCTGTGGGAGTCACTGGAGGGGTAATTTGTTTCCTGTTTTCTGGAGGAGGAGACAGAGGCTCAGTGAACTCATGAGTGGCAGAGTTACAGTGAGAACTCAAGATTTATCTCATTCATTTCCTGGATTATGTGAATCCTTTCTGTTGTTTCATTTTTTTTATACCACAAAACGTTCTTCTACTACTTCGACCTCCAGAAAAGCATAACATATTATGCATGTCTAATATTTAACAAATATGAGAAATATTAGAAATAATAAACATTTTGTTAGTTTCTTAAATTAGCTCTTGCCTGAAAAACAAAGGTTAAGGCTATCTTTTGGTCATAAAGTTTGTAGAGCTGCATCTGGATTCGAGGTCCTAGGCTCTTTCTACCACACGTCATACCTTTCTAGTTCTGAAACATCTTTTGATTCTTATCTCTTGGCATTGCATTCCATGCCATTTAAATATTTCCTAATTTTTTTCCATTGTATTAGTATCTCTTTTCCCCATCTGTATCCCCCGCTGGACTCTAGCCTAACTAAAAAGTGATGTCTTTCGATTCTCTTCTTTCTTGCTCTTCCATCTAGCACTTAACACATTTCTAAGCACACAATAGTTTTCAAGAAACTATTTTTAGTCAATTAATTGGATGGTTGATTGATTAATTGACTGAAAATATTTCTTTGCCATTACCAGTCCTTTGGCTCTTTGCATGATTTATTTTCTGAGTATTTTCTGCGTATTACAGGTTCTTTCATTAGCATATTCTATTGTTCTCCAAGGCTTTTGAATTGGGCACAATATTTTGACCCTGTATTTAAATTAGCATTTGAGCCCAGAATATTTCCATGTTTTGTAGCATCTTTGTGGCCTAATTTTCACACCTACATATTCCAACCTTCTCTTAAACTGCACCCTATGCTTGCTGTGTCACTCTGCGTTTGGTTTCCTGACTCTACAGTCGTGTGACTGTCTCACACCATCTCGATGCAACAGTCATGGAGATGAAACACTGGAGGGAAAAAATGAGCAGTTCTGTCTTTGTAGAAGGAAGGATGAACTGTTCAGAAATTTCTGGCTTTGAAATTAGGCTGGAAATTTCCATTCATGTCCAAGTAACAGATGAAAGATATATCTTTTGATTAGACAAATGCCCTTGAAATCACCTGCATTTAGACTTTAAAAACCCATAACCCACATGACTATAGCTATCATCAAGGGGGTAGAATGGTAAATTAAAACACCACTGAACTGAGAGTTGAAAGACTATGAACTCACTAGACTGTGAGGTCCTTGACAGTTCAAACTGTCAAATTATTAATATTCATACACTTAGGGCACAGGTGTTTCTACTTCATCGATCAGTAGATCCTCAAAAGTCTGTTAGTTGAATAAATGAATGAAAGAATGAGCAAAGAGACAGTGACATCAAGCATAGCTTCAGTTCTGGCTCTGTCACATGCTGACGGGTTAAGTCAGTAAATTTGATTGTGTTGGCTTCTCCATGTGTAAAGCTGGGGTTTGAAGTGGCCTACTACCTTCACACTGGGGCTATTGTGAAAATAAAATATTGCACGCTTATTAATGGTAACTAGGTAGTAGGCTGTTCAATGGTGGTGCTATGTACAGGGTCTAGCAGAAGTAAGGGCTGCATGAGCGTGGTTGGTAGGGTAATAATATGGGTGTAATAATTTATAGTTTTAATTTGAACATTTCACCTAAAATGTCATATGGTGTGCTTGAGTGTGGTATTGTTATGTTACAGAATTACATGCTTATGACTTTGTAATAAAAGATTTGTAATAAAAAGGGGGTGTTATTTGTGCTGGCCCTGTATAAAAAGGGGGTGTTATTTGTGCTGGCCCTGTATTTTGTCTCAGTTACAAAAATGATTTGGCTGCAAGTAACAAAAATTTTTTCTAATTGTAGTTAAAACAGATGAGAATTGATTTATCCTACAGAATCTGAAGGAAGACCAGAGGTTAGCTAATGCTGCTGTTCCATCAGCAGCCCAGTGATGTCTGGGTCTGTGTCTGGGTCTGTTCCAGAAGGGGATCTGCAGGACGGGGAAGGGTGATGCCAGTTGTGTGTGTTTTCTCTTACCTAGAAAGCTAATGTTTCCCCAGAAACCTGCCTAGCAGCTTTGCCTCTAGGTCTCAGTGAGAACTTCTTACATGACAACTCCTAGGAATTTTTAAAGTAACAGAAATAATTAACATGATTAGCTTTGCAACTCATTGTTTTATTGCCTAGGGATAGGTATCCTCTGCCCCAAACAAAGTTAGGAAGAAACACTGTTAGCAAGAAAAAATGCTCACAGGGGGTCCTGCCTGGCTGACATTCAGACATATCTTCCACGTAAATATCTGAAGATGTTATGAAGAATAAGAGTTTAGAAGGAAAGAAATACATAATATGTCAATGCTTCCATTGGACATAAGTGTGTATGTGTGCACATGCACATGTGTATCTAGTGAGAATGTTATGATGGGAGATTAACTTTTCCTTCCTTGGTTACTAACTGCCTAGTTTGAGAAAGGACAGGCAGAAGGTCTCTGGGTATATGATGTCCTTAACGTGATGGATTCTCTTAGGATCAGCCAATTTCGACGCTGCTCTGTGGAAATACCTGCTCTTCTAGCTTGGCTAGGGTAGAGTGATGGCCACAGTAGTCTTTGCAATAGTGGGAGCTCTGATCTGTCATATTCTTTGCTCTTTAAGTTGTGATACTGAAAGGAGAGTTAGTCCATATCATTAGTGTGAAATGCCTATTGTAGTATGAATCAGAAGAATAATAACAGTGTATCCTAGAGGAACACTTTCGGTCTGAGATGTTCCTGACTTATGTTTCCTCCCTTAATTATGGGATCAACTCTTTATGCCATTCCTGTAGTTTCTAGTGACCTACAAGCTTTTTTAAATGAATATGTCTGGCATGCTTAAATAGGGTATTCATTCCATTATCTGCTTGACCACAATCCTAGTCCTCCCCCTTCCCCTTTTCACATCCTCTGTTAAATTGGTCTGCTTACTTCCCATTATGGAGGTGACTAGAAGCTAGTGCTCTGACTCTCTGCTTATTTATAAAGTCAGTGCTTACTCTGTTGAACCGATAAGTGTTTAAAAAGAAAGGAGGAAGGCATTTGTGACCCAGCCAATGGCAAGAGGTTGCAATTTACAGCTGCCAAATTACCAAGTAATTTTATTAATATCAGCCTCTGAAAAGCACAGAAGAGGCACTTTTAAAGTCTTTTGGTCATGAGGCAAGAACACACTCCAACATGAATTATAAGCTAAGCTTTTTTGCTTGTTTTTTTTGTTTGTTTGTTTGCTTTTTCTGCACACACGGTTGAGCCTGGATTATTTGCAGTTCATCAGGATGCTTCAGGGTTATACTGTTTTTGTCCAGTAGATTTCTTTGTTTTAAGATTGCGATAGATAATACATATTTTACTGCAGTAAATTTCTCATTTCTAACTAAAGTTGCATAAAAAGCAAAAGGTCCTTCAAATTAGCTGGAGGACTCTTGGTAATAATTTATACCTACCACAATAATTAAAGCCCCTTCTTTTTATTAATTATACACACTCCCTCAAGGTATTTTATTTCCAATATTGATGGGAATTTTTGCTGTATTAGGTTTCTATAGATTGTTTTCATTCATATAGAAGTTGTTTGTTAGTTTTCTTTGCCCCAAAACAGTAAGCACATTTTGTTTTTAGCCATTCTTCTAAATTTTATTCTTTACCTTGTGGTCCATTTGATATTAACACGAATCGAACTACTTGTTCCACCTGAGTTAAAAAATTATGGCCTGTTACTTGTTCAGATACTGTGGTTTATTTGAATCCAGGCAGAGTCAAACAAAGCATTCAGAGTAAGGAGCCCCAGTTGTTGATTTAAAAGTAAAAGCATCAAGACTTTTTTCCCTTAAAACTCATCAATATTAATTGAACAAATAAGGGATTGGAGACTCAATGTTTCAGAAAGATGGCTGATAAACTTAGCCATTCAGACTGCCATAGCAAAATATCGAAGGCTTCATGGCTTAAGTAAAAGGAACTTATTTTCTCATAGTTCTGGGGGCTGGAAGTCTAGATTAGGGTGCTAGCCTATGTGGTTCAGGCTAGGGCTTTCTTGCTGGCTTGCAGACAGCCACCTTCACTGTGTTCTCACACGGGGAGGAGAGACAGGGCAAGCTCTCTGGTGTCTCTTCTTATCAGAGCACTGTTACCAGGAGGATCCCTGAGTCCCCATCTCGAAATACCATCATTTGGGGGGTTAGGGTTTCAGCATATAATTTGGGGGGATACAATTAATTCCATGACATTGACTAAAATAAATATTCTCCAACAATAAATATTTAAAACTACTCATTTTGATAGACAAAAATATTTAAATGTCAGGTGAATTCTCTCTCTCTCTCTCTCTCTCTCTCTCTCTCTCACACACACACACACACACACACACAAGGAAATTTTTTCAGATGCTAAAAGCAAAGAAGAATTTAAAAACCTACATTTACGTTGATCAAGGTGGGTTAATATCCAATGAACATAATATGTTGAATTTTAGTTTCCCATCAGAGAAAGGTAAATCTCTGGACCCATGTAAAGCAGAGTATTGGCACTAAGAGGTAAGTATCGGTCTAAGAACTTGAAAGGGCGAGCTAGAAAAGAAGGCATTCACCTACCCTCCTAGAGACAAGAACAAAGGTGGTTGTCTCCTCTAGGGTCTGGCTGACAGGAGCCTTTTTTGAGGCGTTGAGACACTAAGCATGGGTCTTATGTAAATTTGAGTTTCCAATTTACAATATTTGCCTGGTCAGGGAAATCTCCCATCCAAGAAATACAAGTGAAAATTGATCCCTGGTGCTGGATTCCTTGGGATTGACAGAGATAAATGACAAGCTGCTCTGCAGGGTTCAAG
>VMDR010014191.1:0-23894 GCA_007922815.1 Macrotus californicus | reverse complement strand
TAAGAGGTCGCTGTATCCCTTGAAGTACTCTTGAAGATACAGAGGTCACTATTGTGTGAAAGACTGAAGACATCTGTGACTGAGTCAAAAGTTATTCAGAAGGGGTAGTATACAAAGGAGAAGGAGTTTTAGGGATAACTTCAGCAATTAATTTTATTTTTCTTTTTAGGAATGCATGACGTAACATATCTCTAACAGGGCTCTTAGAGTTCTAGAGCTTTTTCAGTAAGTAGAAAGTAAAAATTCTAAATGAAAAGAAAGCATTTTTCAGTTTAATGAGCAGGGATTGTGCTGGTATATAAAATAATAATAAAATAATGATGAATTTTAGATTCAAGAGAATATGGTATTAACAATACATTGAGTTTTTTTCTTGCCAAAAACAACTTAAAGACAAAACAAATATGCAAACAAAAATCTCCTTTGGTATTCACCATTTTCCACAATTATCAAAGACTTTTGACCAGTTTTAATAGGACTGAAAAGTTTTCTTCTGCTTCGTGTCTAACTGGTGGACACTTCTTTATACACATCTTTAAAAAGGCTTGTCTTTTTTAAAAACCTAAGCACCCTCCACAGGAGAATTGCTTTGTGGGAGTGCCAGACAGATTTCGAACACTGCAGACCACATATGAATTGGTAACTAAATACTCTTGATCGCATCAGATATGATTAAGTGTAAGAATGTAAGTAATCCCACATTTTGTGTTAGTTAAGGGGACAAAAAAAATTGTAAACCCGTTTGTAATTGATTTTGAAATGCTCTCCCCAGCAGCTTTAACTTTCCACTGAGTTTTTAGTCACTTCAGTGATTTAGGATGCAGCTTCAAAGCAAAAGGAATAATCCCATAAGATTAAGAGTGTGCTACCTGAAACTAATACAATATTGTGTGCCAACTACACATTAATAAAAAAGTTTTTGGAGAAAAATGTGCTACCAATAGTTAGAGGTAAATACATTTAAAAAAAATAGCATCAGCAAGAGTTGATTTATTTGAGCTTGTTAAGAAGAGAGAATAATTTGGCGTATTAAGAAAGAGGAGAATGTGACAGAGCACTTAAGAAGAGCCATATCCAACATCTATTTTTTAGTGTCCTCAGCATGTAAGTTGTGTCCAAAAGAAGAAATAATTACCATATAATACAACATAAAAGGTAAAAGATATACAATAAAGAATTAATGGAGCCCTGGCTGGTGTGGCTCAGTGGATTGAGTGCCAGCCTGCAAACCGAAAAGTCACTAAATTCCCTGTCAGGGCACATGCCTGGGCTATGGACCGGGTCCCCACTGGGGACAAAAAACAGGCAACCAAATGATGTTTCTCTCCCTCTCTTTCTCCCTCCCTTCTTCGCTTTCTGAAAATAAATATAAAACTTTTTTAAAAACAAAGAATTAATAGAATTTAGGAAACACTTCAGAATACTTTTAAATGACCAAGATAGTTTGGGGAATAAAGCAATTCTCTCACAAGTTGATAGAGTCAAACTACAATTGCACTGAGGTGAGGGAGAGAACAGGATAGGCAGTAAATGTAATTAGGAAGGTAGGTTGGAGAAGAAAGTCTTTCTTGATATTCTCTTTAAGATACAATCAAGTGTGGCCATTTTTCTCTTCCTAATTTGTGTGTCAAAGTGTTCACAGTGATTTTGGGGAATTAGAGGTTTCAGTGCACAGCCAGCTCGTGATTAAACTGACTGTGCTCACATTGTGTAGGGCACAGTGTGAGCATATGTCCCAGTTTGCATGGGGAAGTCCCAGTTAAATGTATTGCCCAGAGTAATTGTTAAGTGTGCCCCCTTTCACTCTGAAAAGTAAATATGGCCCCTGACCACTGTGGCTCAGCTGGTTGGGTATCGTCCTGCAAAGCAAAAGTTCATCGGTTCAATCCCAATCAAGGCATCTGCCAGGGTTGTGGGTTGGGTCCCTCATCAGGGCTTGTACAAGGGGCACCTGATGTTTCTCTCTCTCTCTTTTCCCCTCCCTTCCCCTCTCTCTAAAAATAAATAAATAAAATCTTTAAAAAGTAAAGATGGTGGGACTGCCAGTCAAGATAGCAGTGTAGGCAAACATGGCTCACTTCTTTGCACAACCATATCAAAATTACAACTAAAATATAGAACAATCATCATTCAGAACCATCAGAAATTGAGTTGAATGAAAGTCTGACAACTACAGAATTAAAGAAACCACTTCCATCCAGACTGGTAGGTGGGGCAGAGATGCAGAATGAGCTGGTTCCTCACCAACATGTGATGGATAAAAATTCAGGAGTGATATCTAGGGATAACGAGGTGTCCCAACCCCCCACCAGGCTCCCCAGCCCATGGTTCCAGCGCCAGGAAGATAAGCCCCCACAACTTCTGACTGCAAAAACCAAGCCCTCACAACTTCTGACTGCAAAAACCAGTGGGGATTAAGTAGGTAGAAGAAAAGCTGGAACCCCAAGCAGTTCCTCTTAAAGAACCCATGCATGGACTCACCTACTCAGACTCACTCCCTCTGAGTTCCAGCACTGGGATAGAAGCTTGTAAGGCATCAGTGGCATACTGGGAGAACCTGGGTTGCCTGGCAGCAAGGTGAGCAGAGGCTATTGTCCCTTTTTTAAACCCTCACCCTAAAGAGCCAACAAGCTGGTGCCATATCTGAGACTCCATTAACCTGGCTAACACTGTTTGACCCCCTTTGGAGATCTCCAAAGACTCTGCCCTACCCAACCTTCGGGCCCACCCAAGCTGCTTTTCCATGTGAGTGGCTGGTCTTGGTCATGCTTCAAACTTCCTAAATCCTCACAAACAAGCAATAGATGGCCCCAGTGAGCCCCAGGCCTGGCACTAGCAGCAGCCAGCCTAGAGTCACAACTTGGCTTTGCTGGGCATCTCCAAGCCCAGCACAACTAGCAGCCATCTCAGATTGCTTTATAGCTCAGGCAGGGTGACCCTGGACGAAACAGACGTGGGGGCTGACCCTGGCCTGCATCATCTGGGAAACCCCAGGGCCAGTGCACCCAGTGGACAGCTACAGACCACATTGGAGCACCAACACCCTGCCCCTGCACAGCTGATCCTCCATAGAGGGCGGAGGTTGGTGATCAGTGGTCACAGCCAGTCCTTGCAGTTGACTTACCTGGGTAAATCCCTCCCACTGATCTGCCAACAGCAACCAAGGCTTAACTATAAGAAGAAGGTGTACTCAGCCCACATGAAAGGCACACCTACAGTACCCAGCTTGGTGATAGGGGAGGCTGTGCCACTGGACTCTACAGGACACCTACTACATTAGGCAACACTACCAAAAACAGGGAGTTTTAACAGCTCTACCTAATGCATAGAAACAGACACAGGGAGGCTGCCAAAACAAGGAGCCAAAGAAATATGGCCCAAATGAAATAATAGATCAAAACTCCAGAAAAAGAGCTAAAGGAAATGGAGATAAGCAATCTATCAGATGCAGAGTTCAAAACGCTGGCTATAAGGATGCTCAAGGAACTTAGTGAGGACCTCAGCAGCATAAAAAAGATCCAGTCAGAAACAAAAGATACATTAACTGAAATAAAGAACAATTTACAGGGCAACTACAATAGAATGGATGAAGCCAAGGATCAAATCAATGATATGGAACATAAAGAACCAAAAAATAACCAATCAGAACAATAAGAAGAAAAAAGAATTTAAAATAACAAGGATAGTATAAGCAGTCTCTGGGACAACTTCAAGTGTTCCAACATTCACATCAAAGGGATGTCAGAAGGAGAAGAGAAAGAGCAAGGAATTGGAAAACTACTTGAAAAAATAATGAAAGAAAACTTTCCTAATTTGGTGAAAGAAATAGACATACAAGTCCAGGAAGCACAGAGGGTCTCAAACAAGATGGATGCAAAGACCCACTCCAAGACACATCATAACTAAAATGCCAAAGTTAAAGATAAAGAGAAAATCTTAAAAGCAGCAAGAGAAAAGAAGTTAGTTACCTATAGGGGAGTTCCCATAAGACTATCAGCTGATTTTTCAAAGGAAATTCTGCAGGCTAAAAGGGATTGACAAGAAATATTCAAAGTCATGAAAAGCAGGGAGCTACAGCCAAGATTGTTCTACCCAGCAAAGCTATCATTTAGACTTGAAAGGAGATAAAGAGCTTTCCAGACAAGAAAACAACTAAAGGAGTTCATCATCCCAAACCATTATTATATGAAATGTTAAAAGAACTTATTTAAGAAAAGATGATCAAAACTATGAACAATTAAATGGCAAAAAATACAAATCCATCAACAATTGAATTTAAAAAAAACAACAGAATAAGCAAACAAGAAGAACAGAGACAGAATCATGGATTTGGAGTGTTTTGATAGTTGCCAGATGGGAGTGGGGTGTGGGGGAATGGGTGAAGAGGTGAGGGATTAAGTATACATAGGTACCATATAATGGGCTCCTGTATATAGTGCTCACCCATGTTTTTGGCTCAAACTTTCAGGAAAGCAAATCTTTCATTTTAATTCAATTTTTATTTATTTATATTTAGAAACAAAACCAATTATCATATTCCAGGGTGTTATTTTGCATATGGATATTGTTATTGCTTTCCAGAGTTACACTTTTGACACAGAAGCACAAATAAAAGAATGAAAAATATAGGGAAACGATCCGCTTGGCAAATGTAGCTCAGCTCTGCCTAAAAGCAGACAGGTGCGTGTCAGCACACAGGAGCCAAACCCACAGATCAGTTCTCTCATGGGGAACCAGGACTGCATTGTACCCAGGCTGCTTTGAGGCTTGCTTTTGCTAAAACTCCCTCACCCTGAATTGAGGCAGCAAATGTTTACTGCAATCTGTGCTAAACCTCCCAAGGATGGAGTGTAACCAGTTCAACCTCTTTTCCCCTTTACATTTGCAAATGTCCTTTCTCTTTGAAGTAATTAGCAACATTCTTTCCTTTGTTATCTATAAAAGGTAACCACCTAAAACGAACCTGTGCATAGTAAATGAGAACCATCCTTGATACAATGTGCCTAGAAAAGCAATAAAAGCCTGTCTGGGGAGGGGCCAGGCCCTGTCTCCCTGCCCTCTCTCTCTCTCACTCAGAGTGACCGTGCTGTCCCTTTGTTCCAATAGGACTTCTGTAGTCCGTGTGAATTTGTTCATCATTCGTCACAGCCACAACACACAGACCCGGTGGGTAGAGTCCAAATCAGAAAAACATCTATATAGGTACAGAATTAGTTCTACCCATGTATAATGTGCATCCTTATTTTTCCCTTAATTATGTGGGCAAAATTGTGCATTATATATGGCAAGATGTAAAGTATGGTATAGGAAATGGAGTAGCCAAAGAACTTATACTCATGACCCATGGACATGAACAATGGTGTGGGATTGCCTGTGGGAGTGGGGATGCTGAGTGGAGGGGGGGGAAAGGTAGGAAATCATGACAACTGTAATAGAATAATCAATAAAAATATAATAAAAATAAATAAATAAATTTAAAAAGTAAATATGGTTGCCCTAGCCTTAGAGAAAAACGGAAATAATCTTTGGCTAGGCTCTGATGCCCTCTTTTGACGAAAGCATGAAAAGTCTTTACAGAAAAAAAAAAGGTTTTTGAGGTTACGTTGCTGGATTTCACATTCTGATATGCTTCTTCTGAGAGAAGAAACCACCACAAAAACATGAACATTCCAAAGTGGATCATCTACCCACTTCCCCCCAAAGATCTCAGCTTTGAACCTCATGTCTTCAGACTAATCACTGAATACCCATGATGGTTGTTGCTATCTTTGGACTCCAGGACCGTCTTCCCCCATCGGGTACACTGTCACGCTCTCTAACACTGCTTCTGTCTTATTTCTTGGTGCATTTGGTACCCACACAGGTGATTTTCGCAGTGCGCTGGCCTCTGCCTCCCTTGAACCTCTCTGGTGCTTTGTTCCCCACCGGCCTCTGCTGTGCACTCCCAGGCCATTTTGCAGATCCTCATCATCAATCTTGTTATGTCTCACTCCCTGACTACCCTGCCTTGCCTTTCCACCCAGGTCCTTATAATAACTCGACTCCATTAAACTTTTGACTCCCACAAGGACATACCATCTGTTAATGTTACTAGTATTTTACTATGCCTCATCCCTCACTGTTCTCTTCAGTCTTCATATCCGCTGAAATGTCATCATCACTCATTACAGTAACACCACAGCAAACAACCTTAACTTGCTCACTCATCTTCTGCATTGCCACTTGCTCGGCAACACTGCAAACTCTAGCTAAATTCAGGTCTCCCCCACTCTATGCCCGCCTCTCTGCAGCTGAATGTGGGTAGAGAAAAACACGTAAGAATAATGACGGATCCAATTTTAAATTTCATGATCAAGAATGTTAATGCTGGGACCTCTCAAGGGTGCCCAGAAACTCATGCTCTATTTCCCCGTCCCACTCGCTTCTCTGCTTTCCTCTTTTAGTATGCCATGATTCCTTTCTCCTCGGTACTCTCTCCTACAGTCATTCTCCGCTGATAATCATATTCCCTATTTTACTAAGAAAATTGAAGCAATGAATGAGACTTCTAGGATCCCTGCAATACATGTGCTCATCTACAGCACACCTTGCCTTCCCTCCTATTATTCTGCCCAGACGAGCCACCCATGCTCCAGCCTAAGGCCAAAGGCAATGTCCTCTCTCTTCAGTAAATCCCACCCCTCTTTCCTCATTCAGTGGGAACAGTTTTTCCCTTTCTCTCTACATCGTCAGGTATATAGATGGTATCAATATGGTGCATATTTACATACTGTATACTTAGGTATCTACATCCATATCTACCCCTCTCTACAGAATCCTTCCCCAAAGCACACAAACATGTTGTTATTTCTTTCTTTCATCTTAACCCCTCTCTCTCCATTTTTCAAACACTGCTCTATTGCTGTGCTCTCTTTCACAACAAAACTCTTCAAAAGAATTCTCTACAGGGGTTTTCCCAGTCCCTCTCTCATTCTCTCTGAAATCCGCTCAATCAGAACCTCGAGATAGAACACTAAGGTGTTGTTTTAAGCCGCTTAGTTGTGGAGAGGTATGTATACAGCAATAAGAACGAGAACAACACCTCAGGGAGCTCTGGCCTGCTCTGCAAGGAGAGAGCCGACCCCCTGAGCTTACAGGACTGCCCGCTGGTGTCTCCAGAAGCCTGGGGAGGAGCCAAGAGTATAGATTCTAAGGGTGTCAAGCCAATGGAGATCAACTATAATAATCAAGCCAAATTCATTGATGTGGGGAAATCTCAAATAAACAATCTAACTTTATGCCTAAAGGAACTAAAAAAAGAACAACAAACAAAACCCAAAGGGAGTAAAAGGAAGAAAAAAAAAAAAAGATCAGAGCAGAAATAAACAAAATAGAGTCTAAAAAAAGAACAATATAAGAGATCAATGAAACCAAGAGCTGGTACTTTGAAAAGATAAACAAAATTGATAAACCTTTAACCAGACTCCAGAAAAAAAAAAAGAGAGGATCCAAACAAATAAAATCAGAAATGAAAAAGTTGAAGTAACCACTGACACCACAGAAGAAATACAGAGGCCAACCTCAAGAAACAAGGAAAACATCTCAGCTAAACACATTAACTTGGGTCAATACCTGCAGGATTTGGAGTAGAACGTGTTGGTTGGAGTGCTGAGGATAGCGCTAACAGTTTGAAAAGATTGGCTGGCAAAAGCCAGCACTCAATGATAGCCTAGTGTTAATGAGGTTAAAATGCCAGCAATTGTCTAGCATACTGCAGTAAAACAACAAAAAGAGAAGTTTTGGAAAAACAGAAATAGACCCTTACGAGCAACCTACTTAGCTACCTCTCAACTAGACCTCTCCAGGAAGGCCACCAAGACACTAGAAATACATTTGTGAGGCAGGCACCAGCATCCTTAAAGAGCCCTGTAGGTCAGAGATACTGGTGGGTGAGGCTGCAGTGAAAATGTGTGCCCTGACCTCAGTGGAAATAATGGCATCCGGCACGGTGAAGGCCAGGTCTAGTGCAACTGTCAAAGGGAGCCAGAGGGAGGGGGCCCAGAATCAGTGTTTTGACCTGCTGTGCTTTGTGCCAATGACTAATTGACTATGGTGCCCCAAGGAACCATAAACTGACAGCTTACTAAGATGCTGCCTGACATATGTAGGTGAAAAAAATCTGTTTGCTAGGCAGAACCTTACTGAAGTTGCTAAAGCGTGCCTTGTACCCAACACCCAGACCTGAATCGGTTTAGAGACTGAGAGCCCCTCTGAGGGGAAATCTGAGTACTTTCGAGAAAAGATCTTGCAACAGAGCCATAGGCGTGGACCATAAATCTTCTTCAGGCCAGTGTTTCTTGACGAGGCACGGCTTGCACTTTGGACTGGGTGTTCCTTTGGTGTGAGAGAGAATCCTGAACATTGCGGGATGTTTAGCAGCGTATCTGGCCTCTGCCCACTAGATGTCAGTAGCGCGCACACGCATCCCTTTTCCCGGTTGTGACAGCCGAAATGTTTGCCAAGTCATTGCAGGCCTCGGCGGGGAGGCCTGTTACCGGAATTAAATACAGTAACAATACAGATAAACTTGAGTTTCAGATTCAAATAATTGCATGGGGGCATACTCATATTAAACATTATTTGTTGTTTATCTGAAATTAAAATTTAACTGGGTGCCCTGTTTTCTCTTTGTCAGCCCTGCGGGACAAAATCACTCCTGGTTGAGAACCACTGATCTGAGAAAGTGCTTCTCAATCTTTTAATGCGCTGAGATTCTCATTAAAACACTAATTCTTGGGGCCTATTCCCAGGATCCTGGTTTAGCATAACTGGAGTAACACCTATAAATTTGCATTTTTTTATCCTCACCCGAGGACATTTTTTTCATTGCTTTTAGAAAAAGAGGAAGGGAGAGAAAGAGAAACATTGATGTGAGAGAGTAGCATTGATTGGTTGCCTCCCACACTTAGACTGGGGACCCTACGCACCCGGACCAGGGACCCTACCCCTGACAGACAGCACTGAACCCGCAACCTAGGTATGAGCTCTGCCGGGGAGTCGAACCCACAACCTTTCAGTTACAGGAAGATCTCCAACCAACTGGGCCACACTGGCCAGGGCTGAATTTGCATTTTTAATGAGTTCCCAAGTGTTGCTAATCTTTCTGGTCTAGGGATTCATCTTAAATAGCACTTCCCCAGAAAGTTTTGCTGGGTGACTATACACTTGAGCGAAGAAAATATCCAATGCTTCTCTGGACTATTCGATATTGCCTCTGAAATCACATGGACCCTCAGCAACTCGAAATGGCACTAGGTTAAACAATTCAGAAGAGTGACTTACGGAGATCAGCAGGTAGGGGAGAGTCTTGGCCTAAGTTAATCTAACCATGGATCCCACATGGGGTGCCCGCTATTATGGCAGGAAGCATCGTATGGAATCCCCTGGAACTGCCCTCCCACACCTACCACCCCTCTACCCTGTCAGGAACACAAAAGGAACACCACGTCCCTGAGAGAATTGCTGGGATTAATGCCGACGACAGATTTATGATACAGGGGCAGTGGTTTCTCCAAACTCCCCATTGAACTCACCCACCTCAGCTGGTACGAAAGTCAGATGGATCATACAGAACGATAGTAGATTATCGGGATCTTACCCAGGTGGCGATGCCGATCTCAGCAGCAGGTCCAGATGTGCGGTCTTTAGTGGAGACCATATCGCACCTGCTACCTCGTAGTCAACGACAGATCTATCAACTGCTTTCTCATCCTTTCTAATCAATGAGGAAAGTCAAATGCAATCTGCATATACATAGCAGGAACAACAGTGTACGTTTCTATTTGTGTCCGCTCTCCTGTCTTCATAATGCAGTTAAGAGGGACCTTGGTGATCTTGATGTCCCAGAGGACATCATGTTGATCCTATATTTTAACATCATTATGCCAATCAGATCTGGTAAGCAGAAAAAAAAAAAAAACAAGCATCAAAAATACCGTATTTACATATTTAGGTGCAAAAGGATGAGAGTTAAACCCTACAAAATTTAGTAGGTCTTTGCCATCTGGCACACGTTAAGACCGCCTTTCGGAAATGAGACACGAGTTGCTATACCTTGCACTGGCACCGCGAAGGAAAACAGCACACACCACACTTGGTGGGCCTCTTTCAAACGTGAAGACAACCTATGCAACCTTTGAACAGCTGCTCTAGCCCATTCGTTTGATAAGTTGTAAAGCTACCATTTCTGAGTGGGACCAGGTACGAAGAAAAGCCTCCAGGCTTCAAGAGGAGCTGCTGAGACCTGGAAGACCAAACAGTATTAGAAGAGTCTGATACAGAGAGGGACTCGGTGTGCGGTACGGCTGGAGGGAATCCTTAGTAGGACCCCCATGGCACAGACCTCCAGGGTTTGGGAAAGCCAGATCCTCCTTTGACAACAAATATTCTCCCCTTGAAAAGCTGCTCACAGCCCTAGTTTTTGAGACTGAAAACATGACCACATGCCACCAAGTGACTATGCGACCTGGGTTTCCCATCACGAACCACAAAGCAGGATGTACACATCCAGCAACTTTTTCATCAAAACATGGAAGCAGTATAGAGGAGAGCAGGCCCCTGCAGGTCCGGGAGGTACAAGTCATGTATATGACTGGCTGGCTCCAACTACCAAGTACCTTATCCTAACACCTCCCTAACTTTTCCTCAGCCTGTACGAGTGTCCTGCTGGGGAATTCCCAAAGAGCAGTTCACAGAAGAGAATAAAGTGCAAGCCTAGTTCTCGGATGGATCCACAAATGGTGCTACACTGACTGATGTCGATGTCCACTGTGGGACACTCAAGCATGACCACAGAGGACCGTGCAGAAGGAAAATCCTCCACATGGACAGAACTTTGATGGATACGGTTGGCTATTTATTTCACAGCCTGAGATATCCATAATGATTTATGGGCAGTGGCTACTGAATTGGCCAGCTCATTGGGGACTCAGAAAGAACTATCGGAAAAATTGGTAACAAGAGTTACAGTGTATGGGCCTCTTGCAGTGGCACAAAGTGTGAAAATATTTGTGTGTCGTGTATATGCCCAGCAGAGAGGATCCATGACGGTGGTGGCTGTCAGACAGCAGATAAGAGGATCTAGTCTGTGAAGCCAGGACGCCTCTTTCTTCAGGCATCCCAGTGCTTGCTCAGTGGGGCCCTATTCAAAGTGATTATAATGGCGTGGGCGTGGAAGGAAGTGTGAGCAATAACATGGGTTTCACCTCCCCAAGGCCAGTCTGGCACTATCTCGTGCTGAGTGCCCAGTCTGCCAACAGCAGAAGCCAACACTAAGCCATGATATGGCACCACTGTCCAGGGCAGCAGGTGGCCACCTAGTACCAGTTAATTATGGTAGACTCCTCCCATCGTAAAGAGAACAGCTCTTCTTGCTCTCAGGGATAGCTACGTATTCTGGGTAAATACTTGCCTTCCCTGCCTGCAGAGCTTCTGCCAATGGGATTATCATGAAGTTGGAGAAAGGCTCATCTATGACCGTGGTATCCAACATAGCCCTGCTCTGACCATGGGCCTGCACTATGTCCAAGGAGGTTTGAAAATGGGCTCATGCTTTCAAAATCCACTACATATTCTCCTCATGCAGAAGCAGCTGGCTTGACAGAACAGTGAACTGGCCTGTTGAAGGCTCAGTTATACTGCCGGCTGGGACATTGTGAAAGGTTGGGTTTCTGTCCTATAACATGAGGCACATGCCTTAAACGAGAAGCCACTGTTACACAGAGCCAGAATGCAAGGGTGCGGAGACCGTGGAGAACAACGGCTCCTCCATCTACGCTGGCCTGCTAGATGTTTCCCTACCATGTTAAACATACTTCTGCCTCCACTGCCTCTCCCCAACTGCTTTCCTCCACTCTATTTAAAGTGGAAAACCTGTTGTAGCCTTCCTGATTACCTCTTCCCTTACTATATTTTCTCTCCAGCCCTTCCCACCTTCTAACATGCTATATTACTTGGTTATTGTTTACCATCTCTCTTCTCCCATTAGAAGGTGAGCTGCACAAGACCAGGGTTCTAGTTCATTTACTTCTCTATCCCCAGTGCCTAAGACAATGCCTAAAACATAGTAGGTGCTCAATAAGTATTTCTAGATAAACTTGAATGAGTATTACGAAAGTTCTTGGAGAAGAGTAAACTAACATCTCTTGTCTATTATCTTTATCCACATTAGGGTTTGGCTAGCAATTTTTCTGTAAAAGGCAAGATAGTAAAGAGTTTAGCCTTGCGTGCCATGCACTTGCTGTTACAAGCACCGTACTCTGGCGCTTTAGCACGAAAGCAGCTACAGACAGCAGGCGTGGGTGGGTGACACACGGAGAGGAAAGAGGGTGTGCTGGAGTCCTGGGAATCGGGAGGCTGAGAAGGGAGTTCATATGGAAAGCCAATGAAAGGAAATATGTCACCAAGTATGATTTATTCATTTCTTCTTCATGCCCTCTCACTGCCCCATCACAGCTAATACTGGTGAAGTGAAATTTGCAGTTTGACTTCAACTTTTGAGTACACGGTGTCCATTTAAACTTCCCATGGAGTACATGTACTAGTACAGCCTCCGGTGGGAACTCTTTCTCTCTAAGCTGTTTTCATTAGTTTATTCCACATGTGTTGAGCATCTCCCAGGTGCCAGGAACTGGGTGTTAGATACAGCTTTGACTTAGACAGAGACCTTATCCTCAACAAGCTTACATTCTGATGAAGACATATGATAAATATTTATAGAAATGTACAAGTAAGAACATTTCAGATAGTCTTATGTCCTACAAGGAAATTATATAGAGTAATGAGAGGCTTCCTTGAGGAGATACCATTTGAGCTGAAAACTGAATGATAATAACTAGCCATGTGAAGACATAAGGGTAGAGTTCTTTTTTCTTTTATCATGGTAAAATATTCACAACATAAAATTCACCATTTTTACAGGCAGAGTTTTATGACATTAAGAACATTCACATTGCTGTACAACTGTCACCTCCATCCGTCTCTAGGACTTTTTTCATTTTCCCAAAGTAAAACTCCGTAGCCATTAAATGTAACTTCCCCCTCTCTCCTCTCCCCAGGAGCAACCAACATTCTACCTTCTGTTTCTATGAGTTTGACTACTGTAGGTATCTCCTGTGAGTGGAATCACATAGTATTTGTTCTTTAATGACTGGCATATTCTGCTCAGCATAATGCCATGAAGGTTTATACATGCTGAAGCACATGCCAAAACTTTTATAGCAGACCTCACCGGTGTGGCTCAGTGGATTGAGTGCTGGCCTGCAAACCAAAGGGTCACAGGTTCGATTCCCAGTCAGGGCACATGCCTGGGTTGCGGGCCAGGTCCCTAATTTGGGGCACACGAGAGGCAACCACACATTGATATTTCTCTTTTTCTCCCTCCCCTCCCCAACTGCACCATTTTTAATTCCTACTAGCAAAGCACAAAAGTTCTAGTACTTCACATCCAAGCCAACACTTGTTATGTTCTTTTTTAAAAAATTCATCCTAGCCCTGGCTGGTGTTGCTCAGTGGATTGAGCGCTGGCCTGCAAATCAAAGGGTGGCTGGTTTCATTACCAGTCAGGTCACATGCCTGGGTTGTGGGTCCCCAGTAGGGGGTGCATAAGAGGCAACCACACATTGATGTTGGTCTCCCTCTCTTTCTCCCTCCCTTCTCCTCCGTCTAAAAATAAATAAATAAAATCTTTTTTTTTAATTCATCCTAGTGGGTATGAAGTGATATCACATTGTGGTTTTGATTTACATTTCCTTAATAATTAGTGATGCTGAGCATCCTTTCATGTGCTTATTGGCTATGTCTTCTTTGGAGAAATGTCTATTCGAGTCCTTTGCCCTTTTTCAGTTGGGTTGTTTGGCTTTTGCCTTTGAGCTGTAGGGGTTCTTTATGTGCTTTAGATATTAACCCCGTATCAGAAACATGATCTGCAAATATTCTCTGCCATACTGCGGGCTGTCTTTTCACTCTCTTAATAATGTTCTTTGACGCATAAAAGTTTTTAATTTTGATTAAGTCCAATTTATTTAGTTTTTCTTTTGCCGCCTGTGTTTTTAGTGTCATATCCAAGAAATTACTGCCAAATTCGATATCATGAAGCTTTTCCCTTATGTTTCTAAGAGTTTTATACTCTAGCTCTTACACTTACGACTTTGGCCCCTTTTTACTTAGTTTTTGTATATGGTGCAAGATAAGGATTTAACGTCATTCCTCTGCATTTGGCTATCCAGTTTTCCCAGCACCATTTGTTGAAAAGATTATCTTTTCCCCATTGAGTGTTCTGGCAACCTGGACAAAAATAATTTTATCATATATATGAGAGTTTATTTATGGACTCTCTGTTCTGTTCCATTGGTCTGCATGTCTTTCTTCATATCATTACCATAGTTTTGATTTCTATAGCTTGTTGAGGGTGGTGTTTTAAATCAGCAGTTTCAAAGAACTAGAGCTGGGATCAGCGAACTTCTTCTGTAAAGATCCAGATAGGAAACATTTTGGGCTTCACAGGCCATGCGGTGTCTGTCACAATTGCTCTTCCCTGCCGCTGCAGCCCTAGAGTAGCCTGAGACAATACATGTCGGATGGGTGTGGCTGTGTTCCAATAGAATGATCTGTGAAAACTAGGTGGCGGCATGAATTTTCCTCAAAGGCAGTAGTTTGACACCCTCTGGACTGGAGGTCGCATTTGGGCATTTTCAAAGGCCTGAAGGAAGGTCAGTGTGATAAGAACAAAAGCAACAGAGGAGGGATATGAGACGGGAGATTTAATTTATTCTCCCTCACCCTCTCACTCACAAACATCCACCAAGAACCTACTAGGAGCTAAGGGTTTGGACTACACAGGAGTCGGGCACAGTCCTCAGCCTCACAGAGCTTGGATTTAAAGAAGAGGCATAAACTAGGGAGTTTTAATACGGTACCATATTTCCTTTCTGAGTCATGGCAGATGCTCCGTTCCATCAGCTGAACCATGGGATCCCTGCTCTGTGCTTTACCCTACTGCCTTAGTTCAAGGCTTTGTCAGTTCTCTCCAGGATGACTGCAATAGTCTGTTCGAACAGGTCTCAGCCTTTAGCCTCATCTTCTTCCAAATTAGCCCCCACACTGTAGCAAGAAACATTTCTAAAATGCAGCCCTTCCCTGGCCAGCATGCCTTAGCTGGTTGAAGCATCATCCCACGGACGAAAAAGACGTAGGTGTGATTCCTAGTCGGGACACATGACGGCCTGGGTTGCGGGTTTGGTCCCAGGTCCCAGCACATATGGGGCAACTAATGGATATTTCTCACATCCATGTTTCTCTCCCTCTCTTCCTTCCCCTCTCCTTCTAAAATCAATAAGCATGAGCCCTGGTTGGTATAGCTCACTGGGTTAAGTGCGGGCTGTGAACCAAAGGGTCACCAGTTCGATTCCCAGTCAGGGCACATGCTTGGGCTGTGGGCCAGGTCCCCGGGGGGGCCATGTGACAGGCAACCACACATTGATGTTTCTCTCACTCTCTTTCTCTCTGCCTTCCCCTTTCTCTAAAAATAAATAAATAAAATCTTTAAAAAAATGAGCATGTCCTCGGGTGAAGAATAAATAAATAAATATGCCATTCTGATTGCACTCCTCAGCTTCAAACAACGTTAATGACTTTCATCCTTGTCAGAGTCAAATCCAAGCTCACAGAACAGTATGTAAGACCCTATGCGTTTGGCATTTGTCAAAGTCTCAGCATCATCTACTCTCTCTCCTTTTGGTGGGAAGTGCTAGGTGGTAGCCCAGAACACCCACTCACACACACATAAGAACATGTTTATCTGCCCTGTCTGGTGTGGCTCACTGGGTTGAGTGCCAGCCTGCAAGCCAAAAGGTCAGCAGATATATTCCTGGTCAGGGTATATGCCTGGGATGTGGGCCAAGTCCCTGGTTGGGAGTGTGCAAGAGACGGCCAATCAATATTTCTCTCTTTCTCTCTCTCTTCTCCTTTCTCTAAAAATAAATAAAATATTTTTTTAAAAAAAGAACATGTTTATCTCATGATTAAACTCTGGGGTAACATCTACATCAAAGAGCACCTGGAATCTGTGTGAATTCTCATTGTTGGTGTTTCTATCGCAAAGTACAATTATGAATTGAGCGAGATTTGGTAATAATAAGAGCAAACACATAAGCAGATAGTCTGTGTCCAGCACTGTTAAGCCATTTAATCCTCACAACTACCTTGTGATGTAGGCAGTATCATTGAACCCATTTTACGGACTAGGCAACTGAGGCACGGATGGATTAATTTCCCCAGGATGGCATAGCTTGCATGTCTGATGGCATCAATATTCAAACCCAGGAAGTCTAGCTCCATAATCTGTTATTAAGCACACTAAGTCCCCTCACTAAACTATAAGGATGCTATTTTAAATTATTGACTGACACCGTGCCTGTAAAGAGTGGTCTCTGACTGGTAGCACTGAGATCATCTGGATGCTCACTGGAAATAGGAATACTCAGACCTGAGCCCCAGCCTACTGAACGGGACCCTCTGGTGCTGGGACCCAAAATCTGAGTTTCGGCGAGCTCCCCAGGTGATTTTTAAGCATGATACCTGCTTTTAAACTTTTATTCCTGGGGATTAAAGGCCTGAATGGAAGTAATGCTAGGACCACACATGAATAATTTTGACAGAAGAAATAGAAAAAGGATCCTTTTCAATGCACAAAGATTTGAAATTCTGACATAAAAAGAAGACAAGCCCTAGTAGAGGACAACACAGATTGTTAGAGGTCTTGTGAAGACACTGAAGGAAAGCACCGGACTAACCTGAACTGCGAGCACACAAGCCTGAGATTAAATCGGGTACACCCACCATCCGGCCACACACCAGCCTTTCAGCAAATTGCTTAACCAGACTCTCAGTTTCTTCACTGAAAGGTTAAAATAATAACCCCCATGACCTGTACCCCAAGATGGTTGTGAAAAATCAAGTGGGATAATGCTTTGTGTGGAAGCATAATACTCTGTGGCCACGCTGTGTGTGGAAGGACAGCATGGCGATCAATGTCATTTTCTGCCGTAACCCTTTACAAAAGAATACATGCATTCTCCCTAGTCCTATTCAAGAATTTTGAATCTTGTAGTGACTGAAGAGAACTGTACTTTCTATAGTACAGTTTGAAGAAGACCTACAGCTGGAATCAGGGTTCACTCTGGGCTTGGAAAGAGAGGGAACGGCCTCACCTAACTGAGTGAGGCCAGAGAGCTGGCACCATTTGCCAGGACCTCCAACAACAAATAATGTCGTTTTGTTCAAAGTTGTTCCATTATAACATTGATGAGACGCCATAGGAACTTAACTCTTGTTTATTGCATCAATGAGCTTATGATGAAATTGTTTCATTATACATCATTTTGCTTAAACCATGTTATGTGAGGACTTACTATATATGTCTCTGAACTCATCTGAAGCTTTATCATTTCTCCCCACAAAAAAAAAATGTTTAGTTAAAATCTGGGATAGCTCAGGCTGATATTCAGCCCTCTAAGTTCTCACTGCCTACCCGAGATTTGCTATGGTGTGGGTTATTTACAATAGCGTCTATTCTGATTGGTCGATGCTTGTGCCACACAAGTTGTTAAACTTTTTAATAACACTCCTCATTATATGCCGTGACATAAAGGAATGTCATTGGAAGCTTATTTCAAACAGAAGCAATTCCCCTCTACCTGGGATGGTTCACAGGTTCATCCTGGGCCTCCAGAGGTCTAGTCACACCTCTGACCTTTCGTTCCATTGCATAATCCTTGACTTAATGGCAAATAGTTCCAGCATGTTTATTAAGATAACAAAGTTGATCATTTAACTGCTCTGTCCCAAGCACATTTCTCCAGCTGAGGCAAACACAAGATACTAGTCTACAACTCCCACGCATGTGTGGGAAAGAATTCTACCTCTGGGCCGAGTTTCTTTCATTCATTTTGCAAAGCTGTGACTTCCCCAGCCAACACTCTTTTTCCCCTTCTTTCTCCCATTTTTATTTTCTCCCCTCAACTAGGGGCAGAATAGGTACCTTTTCCTATCTATTTATATTTTTCCCCTCTTCGTTTGTCTTTGGATTAAAAGCTACTTTCAGATTAAAATATGTTATTTAGAACAGGAAGCTACTCGGTTTAAAGAGGGACACAGGCCTCTCACAAGAAGACAAAACATATATTCCTTACTCAAATTGATTTTAAACAATGTAATAGCTTCATATGCTTACAATCTTCACTTCCAAACAGTAGAAGGAAAATATAAGTTATTTTTCTAACATACATAATTTTTCATTGAAGCCGAAATGTCCGACGTGGTCACTGACAACACCAGTGTGAGGCATGCTATGGACACCTAATCCCCAGATTATGAAAATCACGACTTCAGGATCTGCTCAAAGTGGCCCACGGCACCCAAGGAACTGCCCAACATCTTCTCTCCTTGGGGTGACTTGGTTTACCACACCCAGGAACTGTTTGACAGAAACACCCACACTTAGAGATAGATGCCCCATCAAAGGAGGCACAACCAGGCTGGGACGCTGGGACATTTTTTTCCCTCAGGTACCTACATAAAGCATGTGCTTGGCCACATTCTTTCATTCTGACGGCCCTCCTCTGACCCACTTCACCCCCAGAAGCAAAACACTTGGGGGTTGAAGCCCTTGTTTGCTCACGGCCTGGCTCCCAGACCAGCAGCCCTGAAGTCACCTGGGACCTTGTCAGAAATGTAGAACGTCAGGCCCACCCCAGACCCACCGACTTCTAAAGAGCCTGTTTTTTAACAAGAATGAGAAGTACTGATTTCAGTGACACATTGTTAAAGCACATACCAAAAAAAAATCAAGATTCTGTGCTCAGTACGAACATTTGGAAACATGAAAACAGGCAGACGACTCACCTCAGTGACGGTGTGTGGCGCTGGGAGGAAAGCAGCCCAAACCCAACCAGACAAGGCAGTGCTACCGCACCTGCAATCTCCCTAGAGAGACTTCAGGAAAGATCCATGTTCCTTCAACCCAGGACGTGCCCCTGTCAGCTCTCAGGACGAAAGGGAATTAGAAAGGAAACTTAACAGCCCAGGGTAGGTCCTGCAACAGCAGAAGAACTGAGGCTTTCCAAAAATAAACTGGCCTTGAGGAAATGTCCAGGGTCAAAAGGACAGTTTTCAGATCTCCTGGAGTCCCTTTTTTCTCCATTAGCTGATTATTAGCCACATTTCTTTCTCAACCACTGGGAATCAAACTGACGACCAGCCTGCCTGGGATCCTTTTCCAGCATTCCTGGCAAGGAAGTGGGAAACAGAACGAAATTCACGTGTCAGGGAGATATTTTTACACCTTCCTCTTTGTGCAGTAGAATCCTGATGACAGCGTCTCTAAAGCTAACAATGACTTTAAGAAGGATCAGATCCAATTCTAGCAAATAGTTTTGCCCTGTGTAAACTTCCTGTCTTTGGCTAGCTCTGACGTAACCGGGGGTCTCCTTCCATAGGCCCTGCCTTCCTGCAAAAAATTATAGGCAGGAAGATAACACAGATTTGGAAAGTGAAAGAAACCAAAGCAAAGACAGTGTTAAGTTTCAGTGCAAAGGTCCCGACAGGTTTGAAGATGAGAGAGAAGCTATATTTAGAACGTGCTATTCTTTTCAATGCTTTCCTCTTCTTTTTTTAAGTATATTTTATTGATTATTCTATTACAGTTGTCCCATTTCTCCCCGTTTGCCTCCTCCACCCTGGAACCCCCTTGCCCTAGCAATCTCCCTCTCCCCCACCTTAGTTCATGTCCATGGGTCATGCATGTAAGTTCTTCAGCTTCTCCATTTCCTATACTGTTCTTAACCTCCCCTTGCCTATTTTGTTCCTACCAATTATGCTTCTTAATCCCAACACCCTTTCCCCTATTATCCCCCTTCCCTCTCCCAGCTGATAACCCTCCAATTGATTTCTATACCTATGAATCTGTTCCTGTTCCAGTTGTTTGCTTAGTTTGTTTTTGTTTTTGTTGTATTTTAGGTTCAGTTGTTGATAGTTATGAGTTTGTTGTCATTTTAATGTTCATAGTTTTGATCTTTTATTTTCTTAGATAAGTCCCTTCAACATTTCATGTAATAATGGTTTGGTGATGAGGAATTCTTTTAGCTTTACCTTATCTGGGAAACACTTTATCTGCCTTTCCATTCTAAATGATAGCTTTGCTGGATAGAGTAATCTTGGATGTAGGTCCTTGCTTTTCATGAATTTGAATACTTCTTGCCAGTCCCTTCTTGTCTGCAAGGTTTCTTTTGGGAAATTAGCTGATAGTCTGATGGGCACTCCTTTGTAGGTAACTATCTGCTTTTCTCTTGCTGTTTTAAGATTCTCTCTTTATCTTTAACCTTTGGCATTTTAATTATGATGTGTCTTCATGTGCTCCTCTTTGGATCCAACTTGTTTGAGACTCTCTGTGCTTCCTGGACTTTTATGTCTATTTCCTTCAGATTAGGGAAATTTTTTTTCATTATTTTTTCAAATAAGTTTTCAGTTTCTTGCTCTTCCTTTTCTCCTTCTGGCAACCCTGTGATTTGGATGTTGGCACTTTTGGAGATATCCCAGAGTCTTCTTATACATTCTTCATTTTTTTTTAATTCTTGTTTCTTCTTTCTGTTCTGGTTGAATGTTTATTTCTTCCTTTTGTTCCAAATTGTTGATTCGAATCCCAGCTTCCTTCCCTTCACTGTTGGTTCCCTGTAGATTTTTCTTTATTTCACTTAGTGTAGCCTTCGCTCCTTCCCTTATGTTTTTGCTGTACTCAGTGAGTTCTCTGAGCATCCTGATCACCAGTGTTTTGATCTCTGCATCTAATAGGTTGGCTATCTCTTTCATTTAGTTCTTTTTCTGAGGTTTTGTTCTGTTCTTTCATTTGGGCCATATTTCTTTGTCTCCTTGTTTTGGCAGCCTCCCTGTGTTTATTTCCGTGTGTTAGGTAGAGCTGCTTTGACTCCCTGTCTTAGCACACCTGTTAAATTGTGTGGGGCAGAGCCTTAGGTATTTGCCAGGATGCGGCAATCTGCTTCAAGGCTTCAAGGCTCTGTGTGGGGGGAAGGGTCAGAGAGGGGACAATGCCACTGCCCAGCTTCTGGAGGTTTTCCTGGCACTTGCCCTGTTTCCATTCACTTCGTCCACTTCCCTTACGGCATTGGGGCCCTTCCAGTTGTTTCCCTGGTGGTGAATCCCAGAGTGGGTGGGTTTGCCTACATTCTAAGTTCACAAAGTCCCTTCAAACAGATGCTCCTGAGAAACTAGCAGTTTCTTCCACCACCCCAACCCTCACTGGTTTTTATAGCAGAGTTGTGGGGCTTTATCTTCCCGGTGCTATAACCCTGGGCTATGTAGTCTGGCCTGGGGCTGGGTGGATCGCTTCCAAGGAGCCCCTCCCAATTTTTATGTACCACACATGAGTGTGGGACCTCCTGTTCCACCCCTGCCACTGCCACCTCTCACCACCTCTCCGAGCCACACTGCCTCTCCACCCATTTCCACATCTCCACCCCTCCTACCCATCTGGATGTATATGGCTTCTTTAAATCCTTGGTTGTTGGACTTCTGTACAGTTTGATTTCTGGCAGTTCTGGGTGTTTTTGTTTTTAGATTAGTTGTAATTCTTCTTGTGGTTATGCCAGGAGGTGGAGCATGTCCAACCATGCCTCCATCTTGACTGGAAGTTTCAGTGTTCTCCTCTCCTAAACCAGGAAGTTAAGACTGCATTAAACAGGCATTTCATATTCTGAAAACATGATGATGTCAAGTGCAATAACGGCATTTACTAAGAATTTCTGGTCCCACTCTTGACCAGCCTTAACAAGTTGGTTTTTTAATCTAAACCTTCTCAACTATAAAATAAATATAAAATGGTGATCATAGTAGTTCCTTCCTTGCAAAGTCGACATGGAATATGAGACACGTGAAATACTGATTACTGAACTGGCCATTCTCTAAGTTGCCTTTATGTTTAAGTCACTGTCCTGAATCATCCCTCTATTCTACACAATGAGGCATTCAATACATATTTATTGAAATGAAATGAAAGTTTAAAAAATCTTGAATTGCTAAGAAATTCCATCTATTTATTTTTTTTTTTTTTTTTACTGTAGTAAACTATTTATGACATCAAATTTGCCATTTTAACCATTTTAAGTGTTTGATTCAGTGGTAGCACTCACATTCACAATGTAATGTAACATCATCACTCTTTCCAAAACATTTCATCACTCCAAACAGAAACTCTATAACCATGAAGAAATAACTCCTCCAGTCTTTTTTTTAAATGTGAGGATCACTTTTTAATTTGGGGAAATCCCTCCTTTCCTATGGTAGTAGTTTCACTTTGAGTACCCCAAAAGAGAAAATATTGTACTTAAATGCCCAAAATAGCATAGATGACTCTCTTAAATAAATTTGCATTTCAATCACAGAACACAACAAATCTTTGAAATGTGTGTGAAATTATTCCAGCTAGAAACAAAATTTAGCACAAACATTGGAATAACGCTGCCATGTCTGTGAATATACAGAGGATGGCAAAAGTCGGTTTGCAGTTGTGAGTACATGAGACACAGGGTTTATTCTTGTGTTGTTGTTTATTAATTATTGTGTTATTTTCCGTATGAACAACTGTTAACCTACTTTTGCCCCACCCTGTATATGAACTTTTAAATGTGTTCTACCTTTTAAACAGCTTAAATTCATAAGGCTAATTATTTCCTTTTGAAGGGAAGAGAGGAACTAGCATTAACTAACACCCATAGGTACCAGCAAGGACTTGTATCTCAACTCACTCTTTACTATAAACATGAATAGGTATGAAATTGTTTATGTGATACTACTGTAATCGTTTGTGATAATTCTCCTAGTGACGGCACAGCTGACCAGTCTGTGATGTAAGCACGGGCAAAGCAGAGGCTCCTGTGTCTCTCTTCTGTTTTACTGACCAAAGTGTGTGTGCCTTCTGCCGCTAGTGCAGTTGTCTCTGTAAGCAAGGCCTGGGAGGGAAATCCCAGACCAGCACAACATTAAGAACTTCCTAATCAATGGCACACTTCACAGAAGTGTAGATGTATACCTACAGATGGCAGAACTTTTATTCTAAGGTTTATTCTAGACCAAATAAAGCTAACCTGGCAAATAAAAGTTTAAGAATAATTAAACATATATTTTAAATAAATAACCATGATTCTAAGGAGCAGCTTGGGTCTGCTGGGGGAAAAAAGGAAAGTAAGACATGGGTCCTATCCTCCAGGGGCTGACATCCAGGTTAGGCTCACCGGACTAACACACGTGACCTAACAACAGTGCTGGCTGAATGCCATATAGGTTCAGACTGTAGGTCATAGGAGAAGAGAGAGCCCAGCGTAGAAGAAGCAGATTGTGGATAGAGGCTCCTTATTTCCTATTGTTGTAGACCTATGACTGACTTGGCTGAGGTGACCAAGTGAACTCTTAGCAAAGCTCAGAGAAACTGGGCTCAAGCTCTCATGATTTCCATGTATTCCAGAACAATAAACATTAGGTAAGTCCTTTCTTAAGAAGTAACCTAAGCCTCTTTTCTAATGAAGCAAATCTAAGTGATTCCAATTTAGAAAAGATATATTGCTTTTCTAACAGAATGTAACACATACTTTAATTTTCAAATTTCCTCTCATGTTTTGTGTTTCATGTAGCATGTAATTTTATGCTGTTAAATATAATATTAAGACAATAGTAATTCAACATAGAGGAAAAGGAAGAGAAAGAAGAGGTAGAAAATAAGGTTGGAAAGAAGGAAGGGAGGAAGGAAGGAAGGAAAGAGGGAAGGAAGGAAGGAAGGAAGGAAGGAAGGA
>VMDR010014190.1:15000-23927 GCA_007922815.1 Macrotus californicus | reverse complement strand
ATTTTTAAAACATTTATTGATTTGTAATTTGCCATATAATTTATTTTAAAATTCTTTTTTTGCCTGTTTCCCTTCAAAAAGAATACAGGTTCTATGAAGACAGGTATTTTTTCCCAACATGTAGTAAAAGCTTAATAAATATTTACAGAATGAAAAAAAGAAACAGGAGACTTCTAAACTCAGCTGTAAAACTAGCTGTTTTACCCTGTACAAGTCATTTGATCACTCTGGGCCTCAGGATGTTCACTTGTGAAAGTAAGATTAGATTGGATGAGTACTACTCAAATTTTATTGTGCACATAAATTACCTGGGGGAATTTTTGAAAAGTCTGTTATAACTCAACTGGTCTGATGTGTTGTTTGGGGTTCTGCATCTCTAGTACTCTCCCAGATGTTGTCAATGCTGAGCACCCAGAACCACACTTAAAATAACAAATCGTGTTAATTAAGACTTTTTTTCTTTTCTTTAATGCTATAGCAGGGGGTAGCAAACCACAACTGGTCATCTGTTTTTGTAAACAAAGTTTTACTGGAACACAGCCATGCTCACTCATTTCCGTATCATGTTTGACAACTGCAGAGTAGAGTACTTGTGACAGAGGCCATACGTGCCTATAAAATAAAAAAAAATTAAATCTCACCTAAAAGTGGAACCTAATCAACAAAACAAACAAGCAAACAAAATATAACCAGAGGCATTGAAATTAATACCAAACTGACAAAGATCAGAGGAGAGAGGGGAGGGATGATTGGGAGAGGGGGAAGGGTTGTCAAGGAACATGTATAAAGGACATGTACAAAGCCAAAGGGGGAGTAGGATCAAGGGTGGAGGTGGGGATGGGAGGGGTGAGGGGAAATGATGGTGGGAAAATGGAGACAACTGTAGTTGAACAACGATAAAAAAAAAGAAATTAAAAAATATCCATTATTCATCCTTTTACAGAAAAAGTTTGCTGACCTCTGCTCTATATCGATGGAGTTGCTTCTAGTAATTATTGTGGAACTTGAGTTATTAATTGTGGTTTGTTATTCTATTTTTTCTTACTTTTTTCTTAATTGTTTCATTTTGTGTCTTTAACAAAGTTTTAATGTCTTCTAAAACATAAATCATTCCATTTGCCTCTTTGATGTCCATGTGAGCATATTACTGGAAAAGTTTTAAACTGAAAATGAACTTAGAGACTAGCTAGTGTAAGTCTAAACTTCACACGTGGGGCCCAGGGTGGGAAGTGATTCTCAACGTCATATAAGTAAGAGTTGAAAAAGGCAGAAGAGAACCCAGGTTTTCAGATTCAGGTCTCACTTTCTTTGTGTCAAATGAACTTCCTGCCTTACTTTCCAGGACTCAAATGAAACGTATTCATACTTTGCTTGTACCAGTGTTCCCAGAATGAGTATTAGTGATCCTTTATCTGAGGATGCTAAGGGTTCTGAGGAGAAGGGTTGGCAGAACTTTGGAGATGTTCTTAGTAAGTAACAGCCTAAGCAAAGGTAGGACCCAGATCAACAAAGTCTATAGGGGAAGGGAGAGGCAGAGAGATTGAATGTGTACCAGCCAGATCCTCCTTTACAACCAAGGCTCTCATTCCCCCCAGTTGCACAGTGTGGCTGCAGATCTCTCCCAGCTGAATCTTTCTTTAGGACATGCCTTGAACTGAACAAGACTTTACTCTAAGTTCTGTCCCCCTCCTTGGCATGGTCCACACCCAGCAACTGATACAGGGGTACAAATCCTGGCCTCTTGCCTCAATAGGAGCAACACTGAAAGGCTGGCCCAGCTCCAGATGTGCCCACGGAGAAGGCCTCTCCTATAACCATAGGGTGGTTTACGTTCTCCCCTCCACCCGGTCCTGCGGCCTCACTCCCCCACAGGTGTTACTCTTCTACTCCCTCTATGGGTGGAAACCCAATCTGGCTTCCTTATCTCCCCTCCAGGAGCGTTATTCCCATGTGCACTCCCCATGAATAGACTATATACAACTCTCCTTCTGAGTCTGTTTCTAGAGAACCTAAACCAGGGCAGTAAGAGTTACTCAGACTTTTCTCTGACTCAATTGCTGTGGAGTAGCAGCAATGAGGGAGTAGAAACAAAAAGATCCGTTCCATCAATGTCACTGCAGCACTGAATTTGCTTTGAGTTTAAGAAGGAGCCAACTGGATTAAGAGCACTGGTGCCAGGCACTTGAACAGTACTAGAGACTCTCTGTGGCATTAGAGGCAACAGCAGCATCAAAGTGACAATGATGCTCTTAATATTTAACCTAAGGGACTGGCTTAGAAGCTGACAGCCTCCCCTGATAGATATCACCACAGTGAGCAGAAGGGGAGGAGGAGAACCCCAGATATGGCAGCCAAGAGGGCGGTGTTCAAAACTACGGGAAGCATCCCCGAGGTCTCCTAGAAACAGTTGGTCAGGTGGGGAAGCAGAAAAAGAGAGTATAGTTCCCGCAGTTTTAGATCAGGCTGAGCCAGAGAAATATGATTTGGGTAAGAGCATGATCTTATTTATACTCCTCAGATGGTGTGGCCTGGGGAGACATTGGCTAAGACTCATGGCTTCTTTCATTATACCCCATTGCTCTATTAAATTCTATTCCCTGCACCTTCAGAGCAAATAATTCCACATAACACTGTCTGCTTTCTTTGATCCATGTGACTGGAAGGATGAATGTCAGCTCCCCTCCCCCACCAACTCTGCCATAGCCCAAGGCACAATCAATTTCAATATGCAGGGGAAATAGACCACACAGGATCTATGGCCTCCCAACAGGGACCTGACATATTAACTGTTGTAATGCTTCTAATTCAGTCTATTTACTTTGGGATAGGCCTGTCTCTCCTGCTCATCATTTTAACCCATACATCGGCCGTGTCATGACTATTTAGAGTGATGGGGGTGATCCTCAGGGCATAGTCATGAGAAGCCTGATGAGGGAACAGCTACAGCAAGCCCATCTCCTTTCAGGGTAATGATGACTAATTCCATTCACAGCTCTCACCCCTGCCTGGAAATCTTCTCTTGCCTTTTAAATTGACGCCTGTCGGAGGGAATGAGACTCTGCCAGTGTCACCGCTTGATGCATTGGCCCGGTGGAGGCACTCCTTCTTGTCATGAAGGGAGACAAGTGAGAGAAGGGAAGACTATCAGAGGAGGGGAGGGGAGGGGCGGAGGGGGAGGGCTCCAGAAGATGAAAAATGAGCAGGGAGAGAAGGGGAAACATCTTCAACCAAATGCCACTATTTTGATTTGAACACTTTGCAGCTTATCTGACAGAGAAGCAGACTATTGAGATGATCTCACCCCATGTATGTCACAGCCCTAAATAGCTCAAGTTGGTGTATTTCTCAGAAAGTATCTCTATGAGAAGCAAGTAAACACGGGCTTCGTTGTGGCAGGTGACTGCCTATAGGCACCCCTTCTCTTTAAACCGCAGAGCCCCTACATCAGGAGTTTGACCCTTGATGCATTCTTAATTCGCTACAGTGGAAGACAGCCCTTCAAATCAATATATTTCTACATCATCAATGTCGAGCTGATAGTGATATAGTTAACTGAATTGATAACAAATGACTGGGATCATGCTTGAGGTCAGGCTTGAAAACAGAAAAAAGAAAACATAAAAACGCTTCTTCCACTTTACATTTTGTCTCAATTATTCTCTTTTATTGAAGAGCATTTTTTTTCCTTTTGTTTTTGTTTAAACTATGCACGCTTGTAGGTTTTAGAAGACAAGTAGATTCAGGCTCCAGTTTGGCAGAATCCTCTGTTCTCAGATAACATGGTAAAATGCCATTAATTAATTCCACTAATCGAGGAAAGTTTATGTCCTCCTTTTAAAATGAATGTTCAAACATAATAATTTTCTTATTACATGGAAAAATCTCTATGATTTTAAAAAATGATTCTATTAATTTTGATATAATGAGCCCACAAAAGAAAGCCATGGTTGAGAGAACCGGCTAATGTTTGGGTGATTCTCAATTCACCTCTCATCTTGGAATAGGTTCTGGCTCAAGACTGACTCCCGGCAAGACCAGAAAAGGCCTGAGGGAGTCTGGCCCGGCTCCCAGGCATTTTGGTTGGGCGATTCTCAAAAGGCCAGGGTGTTCCTGAGGATAACCCAGGCAGCTCACTGCTGGCCAGGATGAGCTCTGAAATCGTGATCTGGAAGAGTGCCCTGTCAGTCCTGGAGCAAACCCAAAGCCATAGATCTGCTTTAGAATGAGTCTGATCTCAGGCCAGCAGGGACAGCTGAGGTCAAGGGCAGGCTTTTCAAGGTCTTTTTGTACTCAGAGGAACTCCCTGCTTTCCTTTATCCCCAGCCAAAGTTCAGCCAGGGGCACGAAGGTATAGATAAGCAATATTCGGCCACTACCTGACCTGCTTAGGTGAAGGGCTTGGGTTCACGCCTCTTGGCTTGTGCCTCTGGCACACCCAAGATAATGAATAATGGTAATATTTATTACCATTTAGTGAATAGTTCTTCTGCCAGGCACTGGACTAGCTTAATTACAGAACAACTGAAGGTAAAAATTATTGTACTTTTGCTTGTTGGTGTTTCCCATCTGGACTGCAAACTCTGAGGAGAGGGCACTTTCTGTATGCTGATCTTCTCTAATCAGAATGTCTGGTAGTAGCAAGAACTTAATAAAGATTCAATAAGATGCCCTGGCTGGTGTGGTTCAGTGGGTCGAGTGCCGCCCTTCGAACCAAAAGGACACTGGTTCGATTCCTAGTCAGGGCACATGCCTGGGTTGCACAGGCCAGGTCCCCAGTTGGGGTGAGCTAGAGGCAACAGGTTAATGTTCCCTCACACACCGATGTTTCTCTCCCTCTCTTTGTCTCTTCCTTCCCCTCTCTCTAGAAGTGAATAAATCAAATCTAAAAAAAAAAAAAAGATGCAATAAGCTCAAGAGGGTCACAGGAGATATGCAAATTCATACTAGCAAAGAGCAGGGTCAAAATTCAAACCTAGTGGGATGGAAAGTGGGAAGTAGCCCCTGTCCTACACCCCTATCCTGCCTCTACCCTCTACGCAGGTGAACAGACTGTTCTGATTTAGCTGCACAGTCCTTGAAGCAGTAAAGACCTTGAGAAAAGTAAGAAGGAGCCAGCTTACAAAGATAATTCTGACATTGTTAGTACTTCCACTGTGCCCAGAATGGAGCCAAAAAATTATAATTCATCAAAGTGTTATAATGCCTCTTCTTTCTAGAAATATGAACATCTGAGTGGAAGAGATAAATTGTCTGCCAGCAAAGTCACTCCACTTGAATTGTTGGTTTCTCTGGAGCACTAACAGTCAGTGTATAATTTACTAACATAGTCACTTAATTAACTTATTTCTTAACTACTTCAATAGAGTGATTAGAAGTGAGACTGAGTCATTTCTATGAATAATAATAATGAAAATGTTATAGTTTTTCTCTTTATAATTTACAAACTACATGTATTTTCTTGTTTAGAATCAAAACTACATACAGACCTAGGCAGGGAGAGTATTATTATTTCTATCAAAATCCAGAGGGACAGACACTGTATGATTTGTCTGAAGTTACAGAACCAATAAAAAGATAAGAGGATAAAAATTCAGATTCTGATGCTAGTTCACTATTACTGTTCATGTCACCAGCGGTTCCTAACCCTGGATGAATACTAAAATGATTCAGAAATTCTTATTTAATTGGTCTGGGATCAGGCCCAGATATTTGTTCAGCTAGGACTGGGAAGAGACCACACTTCTGTCTCTTAACCATCAGTACACTTGGCCAGGTAGAAACTGGTACCTACTATTCTGTCACCTGAACAGAAATAACTTGATTGTGACCCAATATTAGCAGAGTTATTGATATAAGATACTAGTTTCACAAGGGCTATTGATTTTTCAAGATACCTTGCAGGTGGTTTGCCATTCCTTAGCATTTGTAAGACTGAAAATTTAATTACTGAGTTTATGACCATTCTCTCCATTACTAACCACACAGAGAAAAATTTCCTGAGGCTAGAAACCATGTCTAATTAACCCAAGGGTTATTTATGCTAAAGAAAAGAGGACTGAAAGCAACTTAATGAGTCCAATTATTTTCTTCAAGCCCAGAAAGGGCATTAGCAACATACTTCCCTTGGACACAAAGCAGAGAGACCTCCCTCTCAGTCTCCCTGCATTCTCTCCCCCAACAAACTGACACTTGGCTCCAGAGAGAATGATATGATAGCTACTAATGGGGGTGGTGGTTGTTTTTATGATTTCCCAAAATTAAAAAGGATATTCAGAGTTGGTGTTATTTAACTCAGAGAAGAGACAAGGTTGGCATTATAGTATTGTTGAGTGTATTAGTCAGGGTAACTAGGCTAGGCTACAGTAGCGACCACACAAAATTCTCAGTGCCTGGATGTGTCTCAGGCCACACTACATGACCCCTGTTGTTTGGTGAGAGAGCATACAGGCTCTGCCTCAGCCACTCTGTCACACAGAGGGCCATCTTCTTGTGACTGACCTTCTGAAACGTGCAGCCTTCTTAGTTGCCATGTCAGAGAGGGAGAGAGAGACTGGTGATTATTCACAGGCTTTACACTTCTCTCGGTAATTGACGTACATGTATTCACATTTTCCTGCTGCAGACCAGTCACATTACCTTTTTCCCAGCTGCAGACTAGGGCTATAGGACAACTCTACGGACATTGGTGGGCAACACTCTCTCAGCACAAGCTTTTAAGAGCCATTTATATGACTCTTCCTCATATTTTGATCTACCTTGGCTCTCTAGGACACTCGAGAAGTAGGTTTTTCTACCTTTTTAAGAAAGTTTCCTTCCCCACTACTTATCCTTAAGATAGAACTATAGAACTGTTAATAAACTATTGTTTTGGTTTTACAAATAATAAGAAAAGGTAATGAAATACGCTATTGGGAAAGGTGCCTATAGAGTGGTCCTGGTGCTTTTCACATCTATTTCTTCATTCATTTCTTTATTCATTTCTCATGGATTATACCCTAGAATTTAAACAATAGAATAGGCTTGCATTGTATGACTTAAACCCAGTCATGCTTAGATTTGGTAGTCTCTTGAGTGCCCTTCCAAATCCTCTAAAACAGCGATTTTCAACTGGTGTGCCCCAAGGATGTTTAAAACATGCAATGCCTGACTATTTAGTCAGGAGCACTGACCTCCTTTCCCTTAGATTGTCCAATTAAAAGATGACAACAGTCAATACAACAATAGCCATTTAGTGTGAATGAATCAAAACTATATCTATTTCTTGTCAGATTGGCAAAAAATACATTCTTTGTTGTGTCACAGAATTTTAGTAATTAGTTTATGTGTGTCATGAGATGAGAAAGGTTGAAAATCATTGCACTGAAGAGTTGGAATTAGAAGATTGTTTTAAAATGTGCCAGGTTTTGCACAGTTGAAGAATAAACTAGACAATTTCAAAAAGGGCATTACATTAGTTTCTCCAGAATGTGGGAGGCTGAGTTCTCAGGCAGCTCTCTGCTTGATGAGGTACCATTAGGAGAAAACAAGAGGTTTTTTTTCATAGTATCTCCATTTGGCAATACTTCTTCCCAGCATCCAAGTTTCTCTTCATAGAAGTAATCAGGACAAAAGAAAGCAAGCAAACCAACTAGATGACCCCAAGATGGTTTTTGAAACACTCTGCCGCTACAACAAGTCTCAGGACAGCTCTTCCTCCCAAACCACTTTGGGTAGCTCTTGCACCGTGACAATCAGGCCTAAAGATCCCTGTTAATGATAGCGAATTTCATATAGAAGAAAAGTTCAAATCACATCAATCCACTTTTAGAGTTTTGAAGAAATATTAAAACTTTTTGTTGTAGTTTTATATTAATCCACCTTTAAGGATAGACAAAATCTGTATTCATTGTAAATGCCTTTTTAAAAAATTTCTCAATGTGCTAATGAGCATTGTTGCAGGTAGTGCCTTGTAGGAACTAAGTCTTTGATTATGATAATTGATTTAAAATAATTTTTTAAACAATCTTTCAAAGGAAAACATTAGTTTGATGAATTATTTTAAGTAAATTGATCCATATCAATCCCTAGAATATAGAAATCTATGTCAGCTATACAGACATTTTCCTTTTAAGGAGAAATAGTATGTTTTACACTTAAAAGTTTTCATGGCCACTCAGCTCTTATCCATAAGTAGTTAGAGCGGTGGTTCTCATCCCTGGCTGCACATTAAACTCACTTAGGGAGCTTTTAAAAATTAGTGATGATTGAGCCCCACCTAAACCGCTTGACTCAGAGTCTCTGGGAGTGAGGCCCAGACACTGGTACTTTTTCAGTGCTCCCCCGATGAGCCTAATGTGCAATCAGGGTTGGCAACCGCTGATAGAGAGCACTTTCTTATCTCTCCAGCTGGCAGCAATAGTATGTTCTCTAAACTTCCTGTTTTTATACTTCCTACCCTTTATAAAAAGTACAAGTGTACATATCACTGCTCATCTTTAGGAGTACGTTCTTGGAAGGTAGTTTCTATGTCCAATTAATCTTTGTGTTCCCAGAGTTTCTAGCAAGGCACTGGAAAGCGACATGCTGAATATGTCTTAGTTGATGGAGTGGCATACTGTCTGGTCATCTGAATAAATCTAATTGCAGATTTTTCATTTTATAAACTCTAAGGAGCCCCTTTCAACAGAATAGCAAAGTAAACATATGTGAAGAAACGAAAAGTGGTAATTTATGATTAGTAATTTGGTGAGTCTTTTCCAGATAACACCTGAATCTAATTTCAGGTGATTTTCCTGATGTGTTCTTCAAGGGAAAGAAATGAATGATTTGATGGTTTTCTCAAAATACATTCTGTATAGTGTGTTTTGCTATAATTACAGTTGTTCTAGCAATAATATCAATGAGTGGAAAGGAGGTACTTAGGAAATAGAGAAAAACTTTTTTTTTCT
>VMDR010014190.1:0-10000 GCA_007922815.1 Macrotus californicus | reverse complement strand
TTTAAGTGGTGAAAATCTCTGTATCATGTTACTAATCTCACCGGCCAGCAGTGGCTGTGTCAACAACCAATATTCCCTCTTAGTAAGCAGGCAAAAATAACACACTGCCCATGATTTGGAAATTAAAGGAGCAGTTGAGAGGTTGAAAAGTTCAGGAAGTGAGGAAGTTGAAAATACGCCTCCTCAGAGCTTTGCCTCCTGAATGATTCATGACAGCCCTTAAATCACAACGTGCCACCAAAGAATTCACTCCAACTTCTGATCTGCTGATGTTCAGCAAGGCAGACCTTCCCCAACAAAAACACGTCAGCTGCCTTCCTCTCATCATTAGCTCTAGAGCTTGGACCCAGTTTCTTGACCAATCAGCAGCTCACCGGTCTAAAGTTAAAGGAAGGAGGACCTGTAAGTCTCTAACTGTGGTTACTTATAAACCCTTGAAATCTAGACTCAGATAACTTCCCCATAGTTTCACTCAGTGGATTAGCTCTGCCTGGTTATCACTAAACCATCATTTACTTTAAGAATCCATTAAAGCCTTAGATAAAATACATTTCCTGTCCCTTCTTGGCCTTTACTAATTAGCTATGTCTACCATGTGTTTTAATCTCCCATTTAATGAGCGCCTCCAATCTTTAATAATTTAAAAGGATATCAAGCCAAGTATCAATTAAAGAGAACTGTTTTAGGCAGCATAAACAATAAGTGTTAAGTTAGTGGAGAAAAGCACATAGAACCCTCTTGTTTCTCTACTTCAAGAGCACTTGAAAACCATGGGATTATTTCAAAACATGACACTGCACTGCTATATATTTTAGTCAGCTTACAGGCAAAACTAAATATAAAGAAATAAACATGAAACATTTTGTACAGATTCAAAAGGAAATCATGCACAGCAATGTCCAGCCTCTCATCTTTGATGACATCACCGCTGGCCCGGCTCGCCTCCCCTGGCGAAGAACACTAGCTAGCTTCAGCTGCAATTTCACTGCTGTTCTTGACCTTTCCAAATTCCTGGCCCATCCTAAACGCTTGATTGTTTCACACATCTAACTCATGGCATTGGTTCATTCTACCTCAAAGACAAGGCTTCTGCACTCATCAATGTGTTTTGTAAGAAATCAGTATTGGGCCATTGGTATTTCTTTATTCCTGGAAGATGAGGAGAAGACAGCTCCAAAGGATGGTTATATTCTGAATAGACCTGGAAAGACCCAGGATTTACCAAACTAAACCTGTCACCTGAAGGAGTCTTTGGTAGTCCATTTACCAAAAGAAGAGCAATATCCCACTCCTTGTATCACAATCTTCACAAGGTAGCTTTGCAGTACCTCCCATCTTGAAACTAGGCTGGCCTCGAGAATTACCTTGGTGAATAACAGGTGACAGAAGTACAGTGGTGCTAGTTCTGAGCCCAGGCCTTTAAACCCCTGTACATTTCTGCTTGCTCTCTCAGAAACTTGCCCACCCACCTGGTGGACAGGCCTGACCTACTACTCTGCAAGGGGATGAGAAACTGTAGAGGACTTGATAATGGCAGCTAAAGGCCATCCCAGGCAGCCAGCCTCAGCTAACCCAGCAGCTGACCACAGATACAATGAGAAAGCCCTGGTCCCAAGAGCAGAAGGCCCACACATTGGGGCCTGGCAGAAATCACTGACCCACAAATCATGGGTCAGAGAATTGGATATTGTTGTCTTAAATGTTTAAATTTGAGGGTGGTCTGTTATCCAGCAAAAGCTGGTTGATACAATGTCAGATTTTGCTAGTTGGCCTGCTGGGAGTTTTCAAGGCCCTAATCCACCCAGCACTAACAAAAACCAAATAGATTTTCAAAGCTAAATTCCAAATTTCCAAGTTACTCCCCACTTAGGTAGAGGTCACTCTATCACTCACTACCTTCAATAGTTCCTTTAACTACCTTCAAGTGTGTTTACCATATACATCTCTATATATCCCAAGTTGTTTACAATAATGGTCCTGATTGCTACAAAATCTGAAATCCTAACACTTCCCACACAGGAAGTTTCTTCCATTAATCACAAGAATTTGTGTTAGGGAAATATTTTTGATTTAAAAAATCACCATTTTTATCAATCATGTTAACACCCCACACATATATTCACTGGGATTGTCTCAGTAGCAGTCAGAAGATATTTCTGGAGCTCTCCAACCAACCACCTTGTCAGCATCATCTGGGCACACTGGCACTTCCCACCATCAGTGTCTGCATGAGCGATCTATGTGCAAGATAGTCGGAGGAGGAACTCATATGCTTCTTCCCTGATATACCTATGAAGGGAATAATTACCTTAGAGTTCGGGCACCTTCTGATGACATCAGGAGACAAAGCTGAACGAGCTCTGGGCGCAGCCACACCAGTGATGTCATCTGGCATTTTATTGCTGGTAGAGACAACAATGTTCAGATGTCAGTCTTGATGTCTGTATCTTAATTTGCATAAGTACTGATATCCTTAGGCAGGAGTCAGAAAAGAAGAGCATGAAACAGGAGGTGGAGGTGAAAAAGAAAATCTGTTTATTTGTTCCACCCAGTCCTCTGAGTTCAGCCGAGCAAAGACCGGCTTCCCTTATTTCTGAACCCACCTGGTCCTGCTGGTGGTGGTGACTGTGGGCAGCCTGTCCCACAGGCCCTGGGGCTCCTCTGTCTGTATTTTTTCCCTCATCTGCATATATGCAGGCTCTTCCAAAAAAACTAATTCAGATAAAACACACTCTGCATTCACACTTTTTACTATAAGCCATCCAGAATGCAAGTTTCTGGACCTGTCAAGAGTCCCTAAGCACTGTTTTGCCTAGAACAGTAGTCACTATTAAGATAATTCAAAATATCAACTTCCTTTGAACACATATTAAATTGCTCAGTCCAACTTTGATTTGATCCCTTCTTGTATGTTCTAAGAAATAAATACCAATTTTCTATGTGTTTAGAAAATTAGTAACTCTTAATAGCTTATCTTTTTGAAAACATAATGAGTTCTGCTGATATTTCCACAGATATAGAAAAAAATAGCCATTGTTGATGTCACTGTAAAAAATGAAAACATAGAATGATGTGTGTCACCATATGTAAATGAGATAAGCTATAACACATGTTTATTCTGAAGTTCGGTCTTAAAATATCTATTCAATAAGCCAAATTAAGACAAACAAAATGTCAAATTACTGCTCTGGCAACTAACTAAATATAAGACTATATTAGGAACAGGAAAAATATTCAGATCTCCTCAAAACGATGTTCACTATTTTTCCAGCTTTGTAAAAAGGAGTGTACTTTTATATAATAAAAACTGTAATATTAGTAAACATATTCATCGAACACTTCCTAGCACATACCCCAGCCCTGTGCTATGCTTGTCAAACACATTGTCTCATTTAACTTTTATAACAACCTGTGATCAAACCATCATTATCTCTGTTTTCTGGACAAAAAAATAAAAACAAAAATAAGTAATAATAAAAACCCAGAGCTCGCTCACTGTCAGAGTCAGCTCCTCCAATCACATCATCATAATAGTGAGGACACTAAGCACATAAGAACATTAGTGCTTTTGAAACTAGATAAAATTATTATGGATTATTTACTTTGCTTCCTATAATATTGTTATATTATTTTCTAAGAAGAATATTTTCTAAAAGGTAGCTTTTTAATATCTGTGGAATACGGTAAATCAAATCATTTTCTCCTGTACCCTAAACTCTCTGGCTCCATGGACTTTGGTTAAACTGCATGCAAGTTTTCACAATATTCTATAATACCTCATTGGCCCAGGATGACTAGGGCATGAATGAATCATGGCTTTATTCTAAACCCAAGCAGTCCAGCACAGATGTCTCTGAGAGTCAAGGGGACACCATTGTTTCTTGCTTCTAAGATTGCTCTGTTTTCCTAGAGCTTGGATTTCCACAAGATTGCCTAGGGCAAAAAGATTCTTAAAAATAATAAAATAGTCAACTCAGGATGCAAATGTAGTGTTCAACATCAGGAAGTACCCCCATTGCTCAACTCACATAACCATCACACTACTTACAGTTGCAGGATTTTACAGCTGCTTTTCTCAACATATAGAACAGGTTTTTCAGAAAGAATTTTTTTCATGAAGGATACTCTTATGCCATACACTAGTTATTAATTACTAAACTAACCATGTACCATTACAACAAAGAGATATAGCTATCACCACCTTAACCAAGTGATAAAGCTTAGCAACACCAATAGGGAGACAACCTGACATCATACATCTCTGTTGTGAAGTAGTAAGAAGTACAGATTGGACAAAGAGTGCTCTTTCCCAAACCATTTACATGAATCTAAACACGAGGGAACAAACAAATACAGCATGGAGGACATTCCACAATGCAACTTACCTGGACTCTTTAGAAAAGTTAATGCCATAAAAATGGTGGAGTGAATAGTGTTCCAAATTAAAATAGACTAAAAGCAAATAATAATCAATACAATGAGTAAAAGTTGATTCATTCCTGGGTTGGAAATAAGTAGCCATAAATGACATTTTTCTTCAGGCATATGGAAATTATGTAAGAGTATATATTGGATAATACTATTGAGTTAATAATATTTTATGTATGAAATATATGTATTCATATATAAAATTAATAAATGTCTTTATTCTTAGTAGACATATATTAACATATGTAGGGGTGATACATTATGTTTATGACTTAACTTTTATATGATTTAAGGAAACATGCATTCAGAGTCAGATGAATACAGTCATGTACTGTATAACAATCTTCCGGTCAATGATGAGCTACATTTATGGCAGTGGTCTCATAAGATTACAGAATATAGAGATAAATATATACATAAGAGAATATGGCAAAATATTAACAGTTGATGAATCTAGAGAAAGTGAATGGGAGTGTTGATTAAACTATCACCTCAGCTTTGCTGTAGTTTCAAAATTTTTCAATATAAAATGGTGGGGGAGGAAAAAAGAGAGAATGTTCAAGATGTTACGTTGTGTACTCCCTTCTAAGTACATTCTACCATTTCTACCCCCAAGACACACACAAAAAGAAAAGAGTTGGAGGTCTTTATATGGCAATAATATTTGAAATTTCCGAAAATAAAATTTAAACATACATCTGTTCAATCCTGGATTTGATTTCTCAAGGAAAAAGGAAGTTTCCATGTTCGAAGATATCAAGAGAAATACAGGAAAGAATCAATGGCACACTCTCACAAAGTAGCTCAAGCTCTTCAGTGTAATCTCAGTGTTTGTGTTATCCCGAAATACCACGTAACCTCTCCACTGTCCCTTCAGAGCACGCTGAGCACACACCTCTGGCTTGTCTCTTTCTACTCTCGCAGGACTCATCTGTTCACAGAGCTGGCTCCTTTTAGGGCAGTGGCTTTAGCTTATTTCATTCAATCACTTATTCATTCATTAATCTATTCACTCAAAAATTATTCACTGAGTTTCTGTTATACATCAGACACTGTTCTATGCAGTGGGGATATTACAGAAAAAAAATAGGCAAAATTACTTAATCTCAAGAATTTTATATTTTAGTAAGGGCAAGATAATAAACCAATAAATAAGTAAAATAAGCATAGTCTATCCGATAGTGATTAAGTACTATTGCAAAAATAAAGAAAATGGAGATGGAGAGGGTATAAGTTTAAATTGACCTACTAGAGAAGGACTCACTAAGAAAGTGACATTTCTGAAACACTTAAGAGAGTCAACTACATGGATATTTGACAAAGAATATAGAGGAAAGGGCATGTGCACAGACCCAGGAGTGTGAGTGTGTCCAGAGTTATCCACAGACAGCAAGGAGGCTGGTTCCGCTAAAGTGGTGTCAACAAAGTCAGAGTCAAGGGTTTCAAGCAGAGTGACATAACCTGTATCAGGTTCTTAAACATGTCACTCTAATCAATGTGTCTTGAGTAAATTTTGGGAATGAAAAGAAGCTGGGGAATGTAGCCATAATCCAGGTGAAATCGCTTGGTCATACGGGCTACAGAAAGAACTATAGTGACCAGTGGTCAGATTCTTGAAGAAAAAAAAAAAAGAAATCTGAAGACTGAGATTTCAGATTTGCTCTCAGTGAATGTGGTATGTGAGAAAAAGAGTAATAATTAAGAATGACTCCATGTTTTCGGCCTAAGATGGACATAATAGAGGTAACCATTTACTGGGATTGGATAGACTGTAGAAGGGCAGGGGGCTTTTTTGAAGAAGACCGCGTCTTTCAATAAACATGTTACATTTGTTTATTGTATGCCCAAGTAGAGATCCTGAGCAAGCATTGAAATACACAGGTTTGGGGTTTAGAAGAGAAGTGCTAAGATAGATACGTAAATCTGGGAGTCATCGGTATAGAGATGGCACTAAAATTGTCAGATTGGAAGAAATAAATAGGGGTGACTATTGATGGAGGTAAGGTCCAATGACTTGGCTCTGGGTAGCCTAATGATAAGTAAGAGGTTAGGGAGAGAGTTTGATTGATGAGGTAGAAGGAAAACTAATTATAGTCTATTAACTATAAAAGAAAGAGTATTTGTGCTGGAAGCCTAGTGAAGAAAGTGCTTCAGGGAGCAAGAAGTGATCAACTGGCTCAAATGCAGCTGGTAGGACAAGTAGGGAAGGCCTGAGAATTTACCTTGGGATGCAGAGCTAACAAAATCGTTGGTGACCTTTCCAAAGCACTTTTATTGGATGATGAAGTAAAGGTTTATTTTAGTAGGATTAAAAGAGGCAATGGGAGGAACAATAAAGACAACAAGAATGGATACATTTTTATGTGTTTTATGGTAAAATGGAGGCAATAAATATGGCTATAGTTGGAGTGGAGTTTTTAGGTTACTGGCAATGAACAAATCAAAAGAGAAAATAGTGTTGGGTACAGAAGTTTAAAGATTATGTGGTTGAATAAGCAGAAGAGATGGCATTTGGTATAAAAGTAGAGATGTTGGCCTTAGCTTTTTAGAGCAGTTCATCTACAGTAACGGGGAATGGTTGAATGGCCAGAGACACAGGAAGGTAATGGAAGCTTGCTGAAGTTCTGCAGGTTTATTTCTGATTGATTCTGTTTTTGTTTTTTCAATGAAACAACCCATCAGCCACAAGTTTGAATAGATTGAAAGCATTGGAAGGTTGAGGAGGGAGAAGATATGATACATCTAATGTAAGGGAGGAATATGAGCAAGCAAAGTTAATACAACAATTTTAGGCAGAGGTACAGGTTCACTTGAAGACTTTCATTTAAAGTGATACTGACCAGCATGGTTGTGTGATCTCCCCCTACCACGTTTAGCATAAGCACAGCATAAGCAGAGAGTTTATTTAAGCAGTGTGTTCTTTTCCTATAGCTGCTATAATAAGCTGTCACTAATGTAGTGGCTTGCACAACACAAATTTATTCTCTTACAGTTTTGGAGAGCAGAAGTCTGAAATAAGTTTCATTGGACTAAAAAATCAAGATGTCAGTAGGGCCTTTCCCCCTCTGGAGCCTTTAGTTGAGACTCTGTTTCCTTACTTTTTCTAGATTCTAGAAAAGCATTCTTTGGCTCATGGTCCCTTCTTCTCATGTTAAGCTAGAGCACAGCACCTTCAAATCCCTTTCTGCTTCCATTGTCATATAGTCTTCAGCCGTGTGTGTCACATCTCCCTCTGCCTCTGTCCTGTAAAAACACATGAAATTGCATTTAGGGCCACTCACACAATGAAGGATAATCTCCCCATCTCAAGACTCCTTTGCATTATGACATTCACAGATTCCTGGAATTAGGACCTGGATATCACTGGATGCCATTGATCTGTCTACCACAAGGAACATTAGGGTTTTGCCAAACCAGCGTAATCAACAAGAGTGGGCAAAAGAGTAATTATATGATAGACTAATGAATTAAACCTGATAAGGAGAAAAGTGGAGCAAGAAAGGGTTAGGAAAAGGTAGGGTAAGTCCCCCTTATATTGCAGGATTTGGGGCATTAATGGACTAGTGGTGTTGAGTGGAAAACGGAAGGTGGTGGATAGAGAATGAGATTATTGAAACTGACATGCAGGGATGAGGCTGAGGCAAAAGAGTAGAGGGTTTGGGAGAAGTCAAGGGCTGGAATCATTTAGATGGATTAGGAAGATCAGCAGGGTTTATGGCAAAAGTACTGTTAGGAAGACTAATAGTGAGCCAGGAGCTAAAATTTAGGGGGGAAGGAAAAAAGTATATTGATCTTCACGTGGGCTAGAGTGATAAATTCGAATTATTTGAAAGTTTAAGGGTCTTAGAACCTAGTCATGTTTTATATTTTAGTACCATTATATTTTCACATGGAATGAAATCTATTGTAAGCCTTGGGTTTGCTGCAAAATAACTTAATATAGAAAATTTCAGAGCGACCACAGACAACGTTTATAATGAGCTGTTGATCACAGTGTGGTCGAAATCCAGCAGCCCTGGCATCACCTCGGAGCTTGCTAGAAATGTAGAATCTCAAGCCCCACCCAGGTATCCTGAATAAAAATATTCATACGAACAAGATCCCTGGGCAATTCACTTGCAAATTAAGGGTTATGAAACATTAGTCTAGATGCTAAAGCTGTGGAACATGTCATCAGTGAAGATCCCACAGTATTTGTGGCCACATCTGTAGGAGGAAGAGATGAAAATTTCTGTTAAAGAATTTTTCCCTTCCACATTGTAACCAATAAAAGTAATATGATTTAAATAATTATGAGGAATGAAAGCATGTGAGTTTAATGTTTGCCTGAGGTCAAATTTCAATAACAAAACTAGAGCTCACATACCAACTGGTTGAGTAGTTTCAAAGTAAAAGACTGAAGAATCCTCCTGTCACCGAGTTTTCACAGATCTGTGACACCAGCAGCGGGGCCCTGTCTCAGTGTATCCCCCCACAAATACAAGCACACACATCTACAAAGTGACATGTTCTTTCTCACCTGAGTCATTCATTTCCCAGCTTTATAATTTATTCATCTCCAGATGAACTTGGACATCTGCTGTTGATTTCTTGCTGTTTTGTGGTGCCAGCAGATTTACAAGTCTTCAAGCACGCGTTCGTGAAAAATAACTAGATAATATAAAAAGTTGAGAAACAAAAAGTTGTTAATGTTGTAAAGTTAAGAGTGCTTACCAAATAGGACACTAGTGATGGTATTTGCAAAATATATGATGATATTTTAAGGACTTCACATATTTTCAAAAGGCATTTTTAGGTAAGCAAACATTCTACTGATAACTGCAACTTGAGCTCCTAAGTCCAATCTGGTTGGAATTTTCTCTGTAGCTTCAAGTCTTAAAATGTTTTACTTATGTATTGTTTAGCACACATATTTGTCCTCAAAGTGAAGACCTGGCTTTCTTTCACCTGTCATTCTGAACTGCTATAGCATGAGCCTAATATAAAAATTATTAATTAATTCCTATATAGTTGTATTTTCATATCATAAAATTTGGAAGCATACATTTCAATAACTTTGCGGAGAGCTTTTAAATTACAAAAAGAAAAAAGAAAAACCACTCACATAAATTTACTCCTGTAGTGTTTCTTCATCAGCATGAATTTCATAAACTACATGATGACTTTGCTAAGACAAGCTGTTTATGGTTTACAGCCAGTCTGGTATCAAAAGAGATATGAGGTGATGCTGATAAATAATACATGCATAGAAATATCATTAAAAGTGAGACAGAATATCAAAAGATAGAAAACTGTGGAAAGTGATGATAAAGTAGGTATATTAAAAATATAAATTCATGTATTATTTAAAAACAAAGAAGTAAATCTCATTTACGCCATTCTGGCAACTGAAACTTAATGGGAAACACAATGGACCCAATAGTATTTTATTTGTTTTTAATTTTCTTATATCTGATGACTATCCCTCTAAAAACTTTCAATTTATTAACAGTGTACATTATCCCTAATAATATCTCTTATAATGAATATAAAGGATGTGAAGAACTTCTCTCTTAGACTAGTATTAAGATGG
>VMDR010014189.1:0-23894 GCA_007922815.1 Macrotus californicus | reverse complement strand
TCCCTATTTGTTGTCTCAAGCGGCATGGGCATGTTGTATTATCTACACCAGAGGAGATCTTTGAATAATAAATCAAACACAATTAAATTAGTGGTTATGGTTCAGTCTCAATGGTGAAGGTGCCAGCCTGCCCACTGACAGCCTCCATTTCACCAAGTGTCTTTTGTGGATCACTCATTCCTTGGCATTAACATTGTTAGAAGAAAAGGAGTCTAATGTAATTAAGTTTGGAAAACACATTGTCAAAGTTAATTGCAAGGATCTGGTTGGTTCATAGAAAGAAGTCACATCAGTTCTAAGGCTGTCCTTCCTGGAGAGTTATATGCTTGAACCCAGTTTTTAGGTAACTTCCTGGCTTTGCAGCAATTTCTTAGTCCAAAGTGATGGAAAGAACTATATTCCCAAGATTGGGTCTGACCTAGGTACTTCTAGACCCAGAGATAAAGGGACACCGAGAGTAATCATTCAACTGCAATTAAATGGATTACATCATAGCCAGTGAAAATGAGACTATATTACATAATTGTTCGTATTAATTCAAGAAATATTTGAGCATGTTCTCTGTGTCAGATACTAGAGGTATGTGGAGGAGTCAGCAGACTTGGTCTTGGCCCCCTATCAGAGAATGTAGACAGACGTGTGTAATTACATATGTTATGAGACCTGTAGAGGAAGCAAGGATGCTATGATAGGAATGAGACAGTGACAACCCAGTAGAGGCTAGAGGTGGTAGCAGTTGCTTTGAAAGAATGAACTGTATCCTGAAAGAAAAGAGAAGGTTATTCGGGCAATAGAGGGAAGGTTTACAACAGAGAATAGCATTTTCAAAGCAAGAAAATAGCATAATCCGCCAAGGAAGAAATGGAGAGAATGGTATGAGATGAGGCTGGAAAAAGGCAGGTAGCACATGTTAAGAATCTGGGATTTCATCCTCAAGTAATTGAGCAGCCAATTAAGAGTTTCCAAGATGCCCTGGCTGGGTGCTTTGGTTGGTTGGAGTATCGTCCTACATACCAAAAGGTTGTAGGTTTGATTCCCAGTCAGGGTACATATCTAGTATGCTTAGTTGAGGGCTTGTTCCCCAATCAGGGTTTGTAAAGGAAGCAACAGATCTATGGTTCCCACCCCCCCTTCCTCTAAACTCAATAAACATATTCTCTGGCGAGGATTTTTTTGGGAAAAAAGCTTCTAAGAAAGAAGTTACAGAATTGGATTTGTGTTTTAAACAGATCACTGTGATCAAATGTGAGGGATAGGGAGTCAAAGTGGAAGTGAGGAAAGGAAGTTGGTAGTCTAGGTCTACGCTGGTGTGCTAAAAGTGAGCATCACAAAAAATGCATGGTTTTGAGATACATGTCTACAGAATCAACAGAATTTGGTGGTGATTAAATGTGAAGGAGTTCTAAAGGACGAATCTTAAAAGTTTTCTGCTTGAATTCTTTGTCACTTCCAACTGTTGAGTGTGAGGCCCTGCCCCAACTTTTACAGGGGTGGGCAAAAGAAGCTTTATAATTGTGAGTACACAAAACAAAGTTTATTCTTGTATTGTATTATTATTTTATTAGAGCTGTAAACCTACTTTTGCCCTCCTTTGTACTTTATCTCTTGTCCAATATTCCTTCATACCTGCAAATTTTCCCCAACAGTTTCTAATAATTTGTGATGAGGAACTGAGTGAAGGATACTGTAAAAGTTGTCAAGTAGCACTGGAACTAAAAAACGTGTGGCTGATAGTAAACATAACTGTATACCAACTCCATTACACCTCTCATGACTGTTTTTCTTCACAGTGCTTGCTCTGCATTCCCAAGGCCTGAACACAGGGAGCAGAGAGCAGGAATCAGCAAAGTGTTGGCCAAGAGGCTATGGAGTCCAGGTGTTAGGAAGACAATGAGAGCACATAATTGGGCTCAGGCTGGCCAGTTAAATGAAATGAAATAAAAGGATATAGTTTAGGACCCTCACAAGATCTCTCTAGGTTATCTCCAGCCCTTCTAGCCTTTTATTTTTATTTGTAACTCTCTTTTTCTTAACCTCTTAATGATATGTATCCTATCTGCTGCCTCATGCCTCCCTTATTCTAATTTTCCGGAAGGCAGACTATGTTGCCAATTGTTTTTGCAACCCTTTTATTAATTATTAAGCCTCTATTTACCTTATTAGCTGCTCAATATTTGCCTAGCATAACATTTATCAAATAATATAGTTGTGGTAAACCTCAAAACTGCTTTCTATGTGTGCAAATCCATCAACATTAACATGTGCTTTTCAATCAATAGGAAGAGATCATGCAAATTAACTAGCTTTAGTCATAAAACATTTATACTTCTTTCCACTAATACCCAAATGTTACCCCTTACCAATAGGCTACAGCTCTTTACAACAACTATTATTATTAGATTATTATCATTGACACTGAGACTGCTGGGAATGAGTGAGCTTAAGTTAAGACGTTGTCAGAAGCGTCAAGACTGTAATCAGCTGAGCTCTACGGAGGCAGTTCTGAGCGCTGTCCCCTTAGCTCCACAAAGGCTGTCCGTTTGCAGAAATGATTTTATCTGGTTCTTCAAAACTTCGGGAAAGATGAGAAGACGAACCCATACCCTGCAGCCAGACCTGGACTACTTCTATTGCCAAGGACAGCATGTACATTTGAAAAAGCTAAAAATAATCAAAATGAGGTTTCTTTCACTCAGTCCAACTTGGCTATAGAATCAGGACCTTAAAATAGCTGTGACAGCTCCTAAGACCTGGCAAGACACAGAGGCAATATAAAATACAAAGCTAGCGTTCTCTCCCAAAAGGCTTCCTAATGGTAAAGCACTGGTTCTTAGGCTTCCCCACCCCCTTAAGGCCTTTTTCCTGATACAGTAACCCTAGGGGAGATACATTCCAAATCAGCATTTGGCTCACTGTTAAGTGGCCATACCCAACTACCTATCGTTCTGAGAAATCAGCACTGTAAATCAAATACTTTTCTCAAATCCCCATGAGAGCCAAATAAGAAAATATTATATACAAACCTCATCCAGAGTCTCTTCAGACTTGGTTTCTTTGGGTTTATCTTCATTAAGCTTCACATTTTTCACCTGCTCAGACACTTTACTTATACTTTCAGTACCCTTGAAACGCTGTAAGGAAAATATTCTAATGTTTTTCATATTCAGGATTGGCTAAAAGCTAGGAGAGACCTACAAATATTTAGCCTTTCAAATAAATGAACATTTATCTGCACAAAGGAAGCATCTTATGTTAAGCACTTTAATCACCAAATTATGACCCTCAAACCATCTCACAATATAAACTCAGACAAGAATATGACTTAGAGATATGAATACTGTTCAAATAACTCTCAATAAAGATTCTTTTCCGTGGAAGATAATCATTTCATAGTGAACACGTACTGGGGAATTTCTTAAAATTTGTTTTTCTAAAGGCTCAGCATAAGTGTGGCAGAGACTTTTAAGTTTATTAATGAAATGGAACTGCCGTAAGGCATGTGGCTCTTTTGGTTGGGCACTGTCCTGCAAGGTGAAAGGTCACCAGTTTGATTCCAGGTCAGGGCACACACCCAGGTTGTGGGTTAAGTCCTTCGATGAGCCGTGTACAAAAGTCAGTCAGTCCATGTTTATAACATCGATGTTTCTCTCCCTCCCCCTTACCCTCTCTCTAAAAAAATAAATAAGAAATGGAACTTCAGATTTAAAATTTTTCAGTACCCTTAAGAATTTGTTGTCTTAAACTACTAGGGAATTATTTTAAAAATCTGGTCCCTTTCAAACTAAAACATCCTGCAGACACTCACTAGATTTGAACGCCAGCATTTATGGTTACAGTTAAGAAAAACTACAGGTGTAAAAACTTGCAGCATATCCTGCAAATAAATGCATTCAAATTTATTTTGGGGAATATCCAAAATGTGATATTCTGGCAATAAAATATAACAATACTCACCTTACTTTCAAAAAGGTGGTTATAGGCTGTAACCAAATGGTCCTTGTTAGCTGTCTTGGCCACATTTTTAATATTTCCTAATAACTTATGTTCTGCAAGAAACTACCAAGAAAAAAGCTGGTTAGTCAAAATAATTTCCCTCATTTGAGGGTAAAAAATTACAAAATGATCTTTTATGTAATTGTTTTCAATAATACTATGAATGACAGAAAAAATGAAATACTATATTTTATATCCTTCTTTGTAACAACAACAAAAGGTTTAAGACCCTGGCTGGTGTGGCTCAGCAGACTGAGTGCCAGCCTGCGTACCAAAGGGTCGCTGGTTTGATTCCCAGCCAGGGCACAAGCCTGGGTTTTGGGGCAGGTTCCCAGTTGGGGGTGCGTGAGAGGCAACCACATATTGATGTTTCTCTCCATCTCTCCCCCCCCCCTCTAAAAATAAATAAATAAAATCTTTACAAAAAAAGGTGACTTAAAAAAAAGTATTTTGATACTCTAAGTCTCTTGAAGTTGGTCAGTTTTACATTAGATTCCACATTGGGATGATCTGTTTCATAAGAATTCGATGGAGTCTTGACATGTTAATAAATAATATGACTATTCTAGTGTTTAATTAAAGTATGAATTGGCTTAAAACAATTCCACTAAAATGGTAAACAGATATCCCTGAAGCGTGGTCTCTCCAGTTCCATCCCTGTGTTCCCATACACTGGGCACAGTTCTTGCTATAGATGGATAAATGTTTGCTGATGTCGAGCTGCTTATTCAGGAGCATGGAGACAGAAGTTGGAGAATAATTTTATCTCCCCTTCAAGACCCCTCAAAGTGAAAAACTACAATCTTCTTAAAGGAACCCAGAAACAGTATTTCTAAATGCTAGTTTAGAACCTAAATTAAAAAAAACTGTAGAGAACAAGACGCAGCCTGCCGCTTCTATTTCTGATAGTGGGCGATGCCTCGGGCATAACAAATTGTACAGTCGTTCAACAATTTAAGAGGTATCTTAATTTCAGAAGGAAAAAACACCTCACAAAAATAACTTGTGACAACAGACTGATAGTTAAGATGGAGACTGCCGAAAAATACAGAGCGTACTATAAAGAATGTCTAAGAGATTTCTTAGTTTGTAACAATGGGAGACAGCTGCACACGAATTGCTCGTGTAACTCCCCAGTATAAAAGTGAAAAGGTCACTTAAAAGGTTCATATTTTTTAAACGTTAAATCGAAATCTACAGATTTAAACGAGTCACACGCATTAGTGTTCAGTATTAGTGATCGATAAGAAAGGCAGGGCGCGCACACAGCTCTCCCACAGAAATCATATCCTTCCCCATTTCCCTAACAGCCCGCACTCCCCCATTGTGGTGTTACCCAAGCCCCCAGTCCTCAGCCCCTCCACCTCTACCCGCTCCATCCCCACCACCCCTCCAACGCCCCCACCCCTCGCCTCCGCCGCCAGTATCTCCAGGGTTCCTTTTTTTCAGAGCCTCCATCCTCATTCAAGGATGCCAAGGTGGTTCTAATTCTGCGATTGCTGCCTGAGAGCCCCAGGCGGTAAAGCTGCTCCACTCGCCCAAGTAGGGCCGGCCCGAGGAGCGGGAGCGTGGCTCCGAGCGCACGCGAGGCCTCTCCGGCCTTTCAGGCCACCGGCTGCGGGACAACGAGGGCGGGGGATCCGAGGAATACAGAATGTACGGACGGCTACGGGGGGATGAGGAGTCCCTCGGCCGCACCAGCCCGGCCGCCCCGCCGCCTCTGGTACCGAATCTGAACCGTGGTCCTGCAGAAACTTGATAATGTCCTTCTTGGGAAGCTGCTCGCTACGCAGCTGCTCCACGGTCCAGGCCCGCTGTGGAACGGCTGCCGCCATCTTCCCCCGCTGCCTCTGCTTTACTGAGCCAACCCGCCTCGGTTTGGCATCGCCCCGCCCCCGGGGCGTGGGTGGCCCCAGCGCGGAGCTGGAGGGGGCGGGGCCACAGCGCTACCCCTCGGGATTGGGGCTCGTCCTGTGAGTGACGTGGAGGCTGTGCTTCGAGGACTTCTTTGTTAAGTCTGGGTGAAAACCCAACGGATGTGGCCCTTGCCTAACTGCAAGCTGTCATCAACTCTTAATTGGAACCCTTGTAATGGTAGTTATATTTACCACTGATTACCCACACTTGTTTCTTACCGACGGCTGCTCTGCCTTTAAAGTCTATATCCTATATAAACAAGAGTTCAGTCATCTAATCTCATTTTATGTAGTTGTAGCCTAATATTCACACCTAAATTGACTCAGTCCTTCGCCATTGGAACAACGCATATCCAGCCATCTCCCTTTTGAGACTAACACAAATGAAACTAAAATACAACTTGTCCCCTCCCCCCTAAAAATACAAACTCAAGAGAGTTTGTCTAAAAGCAAATTTAGAACTTGACCAAATAAAACAACTTGGTGATGAGGGTGACGTTATTAATGTTCAAAACAGTTCATAATGTGTGTACTTTCCCTCAAAATACAAGAAAACAGATTTACAGAGGTTAAGGCCTAGGTTTGAAGTGTAGTAGTCTGATGTAGAAAGCTATTGCTAGAGCACTCTGGGTTGCTGCCCTTGTCTTTTCTGTCCCCTTCCTCTTTCCACATTGGAGCACTACCTTTACCTTTCTCTCTCCTGAGCTCCAAGGGCCCCTTCTTTTGCCTCTCTACTTGTTTCCTGAGCCCATTTCTTTTACAGCTCATTCATTCTACCTCTGTGACTTTCTAAATAACTTTCCCTTTATAGTTTGAGTCTTGGTTCTGAATTCACTCTTAGCCAGAACTCAAGTATGAGGTTTCTGAACAGAGTCCATCTTAATGTTACCAGATAGGAGGCCTGGGCCTGAGCAGGTCTGCTTAGGACCAGCTGGTAGCATATGGGTTCTTGGCTTCATGAAGGAAAGATTTCACAACATGAGTCCAGGTGACTATGAGGGTATGTTTATGGAAACTGGGGTCAGTGAGTCAATGAAGGGCCTAGTGTAGAAGAAGCAACAATAGAGACCTAGGGTGGGCTTCCTTAACTCACTGGGAAGTCAGAGAAAAGCAGACCTTAGGGACAGGTTTAGGGGGTTAGCGGGGGACAAGGTGCTGCTGCCCATTTTCTCCCCTGGTTGCAAGTCTCATGGGGTCCTTTAGAGTTTAGGAAATGGGATCCTGTGGAGGATAAAGAGAAGAAAGAAGAGGGAAAAAGAATCGGCTCGCTGCTCCCCAGAGACAGAGAGCTCACTAGGTCCTTTGTCTTGAGGCTTTTATCTCTCTCTTCCAGGTGGGAATCTTAGGGGAGGTCTCAGGGGAGGGTTTCAGTGGTGTATTCATCAGTTTTCCAGGTGTGCCCTTTCAGAGTTATGGTCTCTACTGATTGGTCTATGACAGGGCAGGGGGTGTTTAGTCATTGCAGCTGGTCCTGGCATTGCCCACCTGGTTTTTCTGCTTTTCTGGGCCTGGAGCTGAAGTACTACTGAGTCCTAGATGTTATCTCTAGGGAGGTGACCTTCTGTATAAACTGCTTAGCTGTTTTGTTCAGTTATCTGTCTCAGTTTCCCTATTCTACTTGCCAAGGAATGCCTAGCCTCTTACTTTCTTGACTCAGTTCTACCTAACATGCTGGTGCTGTTTTGACAGCCTCCATCAAAGGGAGCATGTAATCTAGTTAACCTCTACCTCGCTTTCTCCCACCTTGATGTAATCTTTCTTATGTTCCCTCGACTCCAAATACATAAAAAGAAACCACGAAGCTGTCATTTTCTGCAGAATTTGAGACCTTGCTTTCTGGCATGTCATCAGTTGTCTCACATAAACTTAAACTCTCATTTAAAAAAAAAAAATGAAGGAAAGAAAGCTATTGCTAGAGTAGACATACTGAACCTGGAAAAGCTGGTGTTTGTGCTGCCTGTTGCCTACCAGACCCAATAAGTGGAGTCAGGGATTGAATCTCTACGGGTGTTTTATTCAGATGGTTGGTGATCTGAGAAGATGGCAGTTTTGTACCCTAACAGACCATCTTGAATTCCATTATAAAATGACCCTTTTTATAAGGAGAACAAAGTGTAGGTAAGTGGTTTGGAATTCAGAGAAAAGTTAATTGGGTTAAAAATAAACTGCAGCATTCTCAGGGTGGTCAGTGGTCTTTAGCTGTGTCCTGGGAGGTGGTCATCTCACTCTGGGGTATAATGTCTGAGATAGCATCTTGATGGCTTTCAGTCCTCCTGTTTATGGTCTCCTGGAGTCTGGGCGGGTCAACCTTCAGTTCCTGGAACAACAGCTTTTACATGCATTGATTACTAAGCTTCTATCAGCTATTACTTAAACCAAAATTTTCCAACTTTTGAGTCCCTCATCAATACCACACCAATGTAAAGGAGCATCAGAATGCCTTTTTCTTTAGAATTTTTCAACGAATATCAGGACCAAACTGGTAAGTAACACATTGTTTACTTCCCTTTAAACAATGAAAATATTAAGATAACAGGTTGCCCTCCTAACGATGCAAAAAAAAGAGAACTAACATTTTGTTTTCTCAGCCTGGACAGAGAAATAAGATATTTAATTCAATCTAAACAATTCCGCCTCATCTTCCCATTTAAACACAACTGACAAGTAATGAAGCACATTAGACGATCAATAACGTTAAGTTCACAAAAATATGGGTATCCGTTGTTCTGGGGATCTCAAGGTTACTTACTTTTATTACTTTAAGCGTTTTGACTTTAGCAATGACGCCCTGACATGTAGTCATTGGAAAAGGAACTCAAGCCCATCTATAAAAATATGAAGAGGGGACCAAATTGAGAGTAACTCCAAAACAACGCGCATGCCTCTTCTGGAGGGCAGCTGAGGGTTTCCGGGGAGCCAGCCAATCACATTCCTTACGCAAACTCAGCGGCGGCATTTTCAAGTGGATAAACTGGCCTCAGCCCCGCCCGCGGCTCCACGGTTCCGTGCGGAGGTAACCGATGGAGCTCGGGTGGGTGGCAGTTCAGCGGCTACAGCTGCTGGCGTCTGAGAGAAGCCCGCGGGGGTCGTAGTCCTAATGAGCGGGCGGCAGAGAACGCTTTTCCAGACGTGGGGCGCAAGCCTCTCCCGATCCTCTGGGGCTCCGGGTTGCAGCTCCGGAACTGAGCGGCCTCCAGGCCCCGGCAGCTCCAGGGCGTGTTCTCCTGCCGCCGCAGAGGCTGCCGACGCGCAGCCGGAGTCGGATGATGATGTGTTACTGGTCGCTGTGCACGAGGCAGAGCGGCAGCTGAATCTAGAGAATGGCGGGTTCTGCACCTCAGCGGGCGCCCTGTGGATTTACCCTACCAATTGCCCAGTGCGGGACTACCAGCTGCACATCGCCCGGGCCGCTCTGTTCTGCAACACGCTGGTGTGTCTGCCCACCGGGCTGGGAAAGACCTTTATTGCCGCCGTGGTCATGTACAATTTCTACCGCTGGTTCCCGTCTGGCAAGGTAGTCTTCACGGCCCCCACGAAACCTCTGGTGACACAGCAGATTGAGGCTTGCTACCGAGTGATGGGTATCCCGCAGTCCCACATGGCCGAAATGACAGGTATTTTAGAAAGAGTGGGCTAATTTGAAATTAAGAGCTGGGTAGGACAAAGCGCACGTTCTGTTGGAAATTGAGCTAAAGAAATTCCTGACCCATGTGGAATAGTCCCCCAGATCCTCTCTTCATCTTGCATCGTCTCCTCTAAAACGTCATCTGCAGGCTTACGTCGTTTCATTCATTGCATTTAGATTTGTGCTTCACAGATGTTGCACTTACAAATTGAGAGCAAGCGCCTCCACCAGCTAAAAGATTACCACTTGCTTTATTGCCGAGGTCTGGAGCCCAGCCTGCTCTGTCTCTGAGGTTCTGTACCTGTGGCAAGTGCAGCCCTAATAAATAGGGTTGCTTTACTCAGTCTTCAGAGAACCCGTGTAGCTTGTCCGAGCATTTTGAAGCTATGAAGTGTGTATATTTACGCCATCGGTGACCCGGCGTCACTTCTATTTGCAGGATCTACTCCAGCTTCCACCAGGAAGGAAATATGGCGCAGAACGAGAGTCATTTTTCTTACACCTCAAGTCATGGTAAATGATCTTTCTAGAGGAGCTTGTCCTGCTGCCGAAATAAAGTGTCTAGTTATTGATGAAGCTCATAAAGCTCTTGGGAACTATGCTTATTGCCAGGTAATATTTCATTTAAAAGTAATTTTTTAGTGCAAACATTGTTCAAGAGTATTTTGGAGCATAATTATTAATGATGGAAGTTATTGATGATGAAGTTGTTATGAAAAGCCTTATCTACTATCTTAGAACAGATAGTGATAGGAAATACTTTTCTTCATTTAAATCCCTGTCTCTGCTGCCTTTTTTTTTTTTTTTTTTTTTTAAATAATGGTTAACAAGGCCATTAGTGTCAGATGTAGGTGATGAAAGCTTAGTCATTATTGAGGTAGTGATTCATAGGGTATGGGTGGAATTTTGGAACTAAGATAATCCCCATATTGGTAGTGGATATATAGCGTCACTCATTGGCAGGTAGGTAAAGTAATACTTAACTGTTAAGGTTGTTTTAATGATTAAATCACATCATGTATGCAACACACCTAACACAGTGCCTTCCATATAAAGGACAAAGGTGAAGAGGTGGGTTATATGGGCTGGTAGGTGCTTAAGGACCAGGTCATGAAGGCATTTATATTTTATGCTTACCAATTTGAATGCTCTTTGTAGACCATAAGGGATCTAGGTGGTGGAGACTCGAAAAATGTTTAGCTGGAAGGTATATAAGATTTAAAAGGGATTAGAGGAGAGAAAGCTAAAGGCAGAGTGTGAAATTAGGGATAGGAGGAATTTAGGATGACTCCCAGTTATTTGACTTGGAAGATGATGAGGGTGTTGGTGTTGCTAGTCAAGATGAAGAGTTCTGGAAGCAGAGAAGATTTGGGCTGTTATGGAAAGATAGGAAAGACAGTGCCATTTTAGATTGTTGAGTTTGAGGTGTTCAAGAATCTAGCTGTAGATGTGTACTAGGCAGTAGTTGATGGAAGTGTGGATCTCCCCGGAGAGTTCTGAGCTGGAGATAACAGAATTGGATATCAACAGCATGCCGGAGGCAGGTACTTTATAATGCCAGTGATACTAGGGAGAGTGTCAAATAAGGATAGAAAGGAACATTGATTTCATTTAGTGCCAAGGGGTGAATTTCACTGTCAGTTTGCGAATTTATAAAGTAGTTTCTTTGGGGACCTTTTAAGTACCATTGTATTATATCTCTGTATTATCTTCTGGAGAATGTTATGTTTCTTTGAGTTGATCTTGGCCAGGACGTGGATATATTTTTCCATTCATTTGTATTTTTCCATGTTAAATTAATACCCAACTGTGTTGAGGTTTCTGCTTCAGGGGCGTTTACAAACTTTTATTCTAACTATGGAATTCATTTTGTAGATTTAGCTTACATTTATTAACTTTAACTCATTTACTTTTTCTTTTCTTTATTTTGGAAGATTTTATTTATTTATTTTTAGAAAGAGGGGAAGGGAGGGAAAAAGAGAGGGAGAGAAATGTTGATGTGCAAAGAAACAATCGGTTGCCCCTTGCTCGCCCGCAAATGGGGACCTGGCCCATAACCAGGCATATCCCCTGACCAGGAATCGAACTGGCAACTCTTTGGCTCGCAGCCCATGTTCAGTCCACTTAGCCACACCAGCCAGGCAACTTATTTATTTTCAAGAAATTTCTAGGCATTAGGTGATTTCTTGTTTAAACTACAAGGCTTATGCTTTTATTGAGTACAATGAGACATGCATTTACTCCATTAATACCCAATAGCCCTGGGAGTTTATGCTACATTGAATGTTCCAGGTATAGGTTCCAACAGCTCAAAGAAGAATGTAGCTTCCAGGGTTTCAAACATAACACCATTTCCTCTTCTACAAAATGCTTGAGATTCCCTCTTGGAAAAAGTCATGTATTAGGGGACATTTTGTCTTACATCAGTTTTTAATTAGAACAATTCTATTTAAGTCTCCATTAAGTATAATGTTATATCTTTATATTCATTATGTATAATGTTAAAAAAATCCAAAATTACAGCCCTGGCTGGGGTGGTTCCGTGGATTGAATTCCAGCCTGTGAACTAAAGGGTCAATGGTTTGATTCCCATTCAGGGCACATGCCTGGGCTGTAGGCCAGGTTCCTAGTAGGGTGTGTGTGAGGAGCAACCACACACTGATGTCTCTACACTGATGTCTCTCCCCCTCTTTCTCCCTTCCTTATCCTCTCTCTAAAAATAAATAAGTGAAAACTTTTTGAAAATCCTCCAGAATTAATAGTTTTGAATATTGATCAAGATTTAGTTGAGTCTCATTGAATTCATCCTTGACATGGGTTAAAATTAGATCATTTTTTAGATAATCTAATTTTACTGTCCCATAGCTAATGGGAAACCTAAGAGCTATTTCTGCACCTCAGTTTAGTTAGTGGTCGTTTTGTCTTGTATTGAGGACTTGTGCAAAGGGGCATGTGGGAATCGGCCAAATTATCCAGTATTAATTGTGCTGGAAGTGGTGTTGAACTTAAACTGGAGAGCTTAGCATGATGCTTTGGTGCCACTGAGAAAATGTTTTAGGATTCGAAAGGAAAGTTAAAATTTAAAATAACTCCCAATTAACCTTATTCTTTTATGAATAAACTTAATTGAAAAATAGTGAGCCTTCCATGTACAATCTAACTTCTTAAAATCCTAAAACAGTTTTTTTCATTTCAAATCTACTTTTATATTGGTATTTTTTTTTTCCGATTTTTATGTTATGATGTATCTTAATCTGGTAAGGGTTCCTGTGGGTGTGCTGTAAGGCTGGATTGTGATCTAAGCGATCTCTCTCCTTCCATTTGCCACTGTGTTAGGCCTGATGTCGTAGCTTCATATGTAGAAGGAAGCCTAAAGTGTTTTTTCTAATGGTGTAGACTATAAACCTGAATTATTTGCTCTTTGGATAGAACTAATGATAGTTCTATCCACTAGACCATCAGTACTCTAAATAGAGGTATAATGATGATGTACCAAATATATTGGTTTATTTAACAGAATCATTGTTATTTTTGTACTGGATGCATGAAATTAAAGAACTTTTTTTTTTCTTTTAAGGTTGTAAGAGAACTAGTCAAATATACAAATCACTTTAGAATATTGGCTCTTAGTGCCACACCAGGTAGTGATATAAAGGTAAGTAAAATGTTTTTCCATTTAATAACAGTTACAAAAGTAAGAACTTTTGTCAGTGGCCGGATCAGTTTTCTTTTTTAAAAGATTTTATTTATTTATTTATTTTTAGAAAGGGAAAGGTCGGGAGGCCGAGAAACAGGGAAACATCAATGTGTGGTGGCCTCTCACGTACCCCCTACTGGGGACCTGGCCCACAACCCAGCCATGTGCCCTGACTGGGAATTAAGCCAGCGACACTTTGGTTCTCAGGCTGGCGCTCAATCCACTGAGCTACACAAGCTGGGACTCCCTGTAAATTATTCTTTATTTCAATCAATGTAGCCTTTGTTTCTGACTAGATTTTTTTATGCTTTTGATGCTTTCACTAAGCTCCTTGAGCATCCTTATAACCTGTGTCTTGAACTCTGCATCTGATAGATTGCTTATCTACCTTTTGTTCAGTTCTTTTTCTGGAGTTTTGATCTGTTCTTTTGTTTGGGTTGTGTTTCTTTGTCTCCTCATTTTGGCAGCCTCCTTGTGTTTGTTTCTGTGTATTAGGTAGAGCTGCTATGACTCCCTGTCTTGGTAGTGTGGCACTAATGTAGTAGGTGTCCTGTAGGATCCAGTGGCACAGCCTCCTCTATTACCCCAGGTGGGTATTTGAGATGTGCCCTTCATATGGCTGAGTACACCTTCCACTTGTAGTTGAGTCTTGGTTGCTGTTAGCAGGTCAATGGGAGGGATTTATCCAGGCTAGTTAGGTGCAAGGACTGGCTGTGTTCACTGGCCGTCAACCTCCGGTCTCCATGGAGGATCAGCTGTGCAAGAGCAGGGTGGTGGTGGTCCAATGTGGTCTGCAGCTGTCCATGGGGTGAGCAGGCTCTATGGTTTCCTGGGTGGTGCAGGCCAAGGTCATCCCCCACCTATGTTTTCCCCTGGGCTACCCTGCCTGGGCTATAAAGCAGTCTGAGATGGTTGATGCTTATGTTGGGCTTGGAGATTCCCAGGGGAAACCAAGCTGTGAATCTAGACTGGCTGCTGCTAATACTGGGCTTGGGGCTGCTTAGCACGAGATATGGGTGCTGAAGGTTTACTGAGGCTGGACTTACTGAGGCCTGCTATTGCTTGTTTAATAGGATTTAGGAAGTTGAGATATAGGAGCCAACATGAGCCATTCATAAGGAAAAGTCTCTGTTAACATCCTCAGTGTGTCTGTAAGCTGGGTGGGACAGAGCCTTAGGGGACCTCTAGGGCAGGGCAAACAGCCTTAGCCAGGTTGATGGAGTCTCAAATATGGCACCTGCCTGACAGCTCTGTGGCTGTGTGAGGGGTGGGTTCAGAAAGGATCAGTGGCCTCTGTCCACCTTTGTTTCTGGGTTAAAGCTCTTTCCCAGCTCTTGCCTTGATGCCAGGAACTTTAGTTCCTCCCTGTATGCCACTAGTGCCTTTCAAGCTGCTACCCTGGTGCTGAATCTCAGAGGGAGTGAGTCTGAGTAAGTCTGTTTGTGGGTTCTTCAACAGGAACTGCTTGGGACTCCAGAACTTCCTTCCACTAACTGAGTCCCTGCTGTTTGTTGCAGCCAGAAGTTATGGGGATTTATTTTCCTGGCTTTGGAATCCTGGGCTGGGGGGCGTGGAGTGGGGCCGGGACTCCTCACTTCCAAGGTATCCCTCCTGAATTTTTATCCACCACATGTGGATGTGGAACCAGCCCATTCTGCATCTGGAATGGTCCTATACCTTCTACCAGTCTGGATGGATGTGGTTTCTTTAATTTCCTAGTTGTCAGACTTCCATTCAAACTCGATTTCTTACAGTTCTGAGTGATAGTTCTCTATTTTAGCTGTAATTTTGATGTGGTTGTGTGAGGAGGTGCGCCATATTTACCCATGCTGCCTTCTTCACACTAGTTCAGCTCTATATGTCAATGTAGACTAATGGATTTTTTTATGGACTGTAATCCAGTGCCACCATTAATTTTGTTGCTCAGATTGTTTCAGTTTTGACCATTGGAATATCCTTGAGATGGCTCTCGTGTCCATTAGAAAGCAGCTTTCTTCCTACAATTTTTTAGTTTTGTTAAATTTTTTTTTCATTTTATTGATTTTTAGACAAAGAGGAAGAGGAGAGCGAGGGAGGGTGAAGCATTGATTAGTTGTTGTTCAACTTTTTTATGCATTCATTGGTTGATTCTTGTCTGTGTTCTGATGAGGAATTGAACACACAGGCTTGGTAAACTGGGGTGATGCTGCAATCAACTGAGGTACCCGGCCAGTGTCTAGAAGGCACTTACACACACACACACACACACACTTCCTAACTTTCTGGCATCAAGATATTTTATGTTCATTTAGTATTTTTCCTGTTTCACCCATGGAAACAACCATTTGCCCAGGGAGTGCTGGTTTCTTTTATTGGAGGCTGGTAAAAATGCAGATTTTGGGTGCTATCCATGACATTCTGAGTTTAGTATCTCTTAGCGAGCTTCTGTGTTGGCTTTGGATACTTTCTTTTTTTTTTTTTAGATTTTATGTATTTATTTTTAGAGAGAGGGGAAGGGAGGGAGAAAGGGAGGGAGAGAAACATCGATGTGTGACCGCCTCTCACGTGCCTCCCACTGGGGACCTGGCCTGCAACCCAGGCATGTGCCCTAGTCTGGTAATGGAACCGGCAACCGTTTGGTTCACAGGCCCGAGCTCAATTCACTGAGCTATGCCAGTCAGGGCTGGATACTTTCTAAGATAACTTTAATCTCTGCCAATCTGTAAGACTTTCTTCTTTCTGGGCATAGCCTTGATGATTTTTTGAAATTTCTATTTTATTTCTGGTCCTTCCCCTAACTTTGTTTAAATATGCCTATTTTTAGTAGAGACTTGAGCTTTTAAGTCTCTGCTTAACTGTTATTACTTCAGAGAGATCCACCTTCAGCTCTGAAAAGTCAGCTCCCTCGTCTTGTGATTTTCTTAATATTTATCATAATTTGTGATTCCTTTGCTTATTCATTTATTTGTTGACTTTTTGATCTACTAAAATAGTAGCTACATTAATGCAGGAATTATATCTATCTTGGTTATAGCTCAGTATCAACTCATTGCCTGGCAGGGGGCATGTGGGAGTTACTCAAATGTTTGTGGAATGGATGAATGACTAAAAATATTGAAGTATTACCCATGTTTATAAAATGGTTACAAATTTACCCTAGATTTTGAATTTAGGTGGGCCCTCTATAACTATAGTAAACTACCTATTAGGCCCAGGTATTGGGAATACAAAGGTGATTAAGATGTGATTTTTGCCCTTGAGAATTTTTTGTCAGAAACTAAGCCCATTAAGCTTTTCAAGTTTTTTTTTTAAAAGCTCTTAATTTTTGAATACTTTTATGATTGAGTCTTTCTTTTCCCTGCTCTTTCCCCATCCTCTACCTCCCACCTCCCACCTCTCCCGCCCCCCTTTAGTTCTTAATCACATGTCAATACTGCAGTCTAATGGTATAGTAGTTGTTCATGCCAACAGGTTTTATATTTTTGCTCCTATTCTGTGTTTTTACAATTAAGTTCCTTTATGAGCTTTGGGTGAATGAAATTCATCCCCAGAAATAGATTCACATCATATATATTGACTTAAATGAAAAATATTCTGCTAATTTATCAATACTTGGTTTAGTATATGTCCTGTACTCTCAAATTCTTAACAGGTTGATTTTATGGTATTCCTTACAAATATAAGATACATTTTTATTGATTAATAGTAACAAGACTGCTGTTTTTTTCTGAAATATCAGTGGACAGTATTTGCCAGGAATCAGGAAATCTGGATTCTAGTTTTGGCTCTAAAATTGACTGTTACAATGTTTTAGGGACTTAGTTTGCTGATACGAAACTTCTGTTGCCTGTTCTTTGTAAAAGGTTGATGGAAGACATCACTGCTATTGGAAAGTGCAAACACCTGTGATGAACTTGTTGGGCATCTACTAGTTGTGTCATTTCTGATGTTTTTTACAGTTTTTTAAATAAACATTTAATGATACGAACTTTGAATGTTTTTTTCAAAATTTTGCTATTTTATTTCTGTTAGTGACAAAGTAAAATATTTAACGTGTAATATAATGTGTAATTATATTTCATTGGTTTTGTGTAGGCTGTGCAACAGGTTATCACTAACCTACTAATTGGGCAGATAGAACTTCGCTCTGAAGATTCTCCAGATATTTTGCCATACTCTCATGAAAGGCGAGTTGAAAAGCTTGTTGTTCCCCTTGGTGAAGAACTTGCAGCCATTCAAAAGGCATATGTACAGGTAAATCATTTTTATCAAAATTCAGTGTTTTAAATAAATGAACTGACAATGTAATTATTTTAGTTAACAGAATCTGGCTGTGAGAATATATGGTTATCATTTTATAATTAATATGTTGAAAAATTATTTGAAATTAAAAATTTTGAATATAGCATCATTCTTTATATGTACTGACAAACAGAGAAGAAATATAAAATGATGTACCATTTCTAAAGCCAATAATAGCTTTATATCATTTTGTATTTTTTTTAAAAGATTTTATTTATTTATTTTTAGACAGAGGGGAAGGGATGGAGGAAGAGAGGGAGAGAAACATCAATGTGTGGTTGCCTCTCACTTGGCCCCCACTGGGGACCTGGCCTGCAACCCAGGCATGTGCCCTGACTGGGAATTGAACTGGCGACCCTCTGGTTCTCAGCCCGTGCTCAGTCCACTGAGCTACACCAGCCAGGGCTCGTTTTGTATTTTTTTTTTAAGTAACCTTTTTAATTGTAGTATGACCCTCCCATATACACACACAGCAGAGTGTACAAAACGTAAGTGTGCAGCTCAGTGACTTTTCACATAATGATCACACCCATAACACTTCCTAGATTCAACCAGACGTTTCTTTGTAAGGAAATATATTTTCAATACTTTCCTCCCTGATCAATTAGAGGCAATCATGCCCATCTGGTAACGTTTGCCAATGTCTTGGCACATTTTTGGTTGTCATATCTGGAGTGGATGGGGAGGGCGGTTGCTACTGGCATCGAGTGCATAGAGGACCAGGAATGCTGTGCAACATTCTGCCGTGGACAGGAGAACCTGCCCTGCCCCCCAGCAACAAAGAATTATCTGGTCCAAATGTGAATATTATAGTTATTGAGAAACTTCTTACACTGTGGTCACTTTCAGTGGGAGAAATTTGAGGTAACACAATGTTTTTCCTATACTTGATAATTAGTGTCATCCTAGGAGAAAACTTTGTTTTCATATCCTCATTGTCATGGATTAAAGTGGCTTCTTTGCCATTCCTCCCATTGAGAGACATGGTACTGTTTCCCTTTCCTAGAAACTAAGCTGGCCCTGTGACTGACTTTGACCAGTAGATGTGATGAACCGCAAGCTAGCCATGTTGAGGAGATGGGAGAAGAAACCAGTAGATAAGTAACTAGAACTGAAGGTGCAGACATATGGCCGCAGCTGAGTTTTTTCAGCTGTCCCTCAGACATCTGAAGCTCCATCAGGAGCAGAGACAAACTATCAGCACAGTGCCCTGACAGAATTTTTTTTATTCCTTATTTTAACATTTGCAGCAATTGTAGGTGTCAGGAAATTTGCAAAAATAGCATAGAGAGTTCCATGGGGAGATACTTTAAGAATATGCAAATATTCTGTTCTCAACATATTTGCCCACTAATTTTAGCATAATAATGGTGGTTCTTGCCTACAGCAGTTATTTCTGTAGTGTTTACCTAATCAGTGTTCCTGCTTTCCCGTATTTCTTTTACATTTGTTAATTTGAATTCTTCTATAATGAAGTTGTTTCTTCTCTTACATTTATTTATTAATTCAATCTTTACATCAGTATAGACTAATGGATATTTATTTTATGTTGTGGGTTAAATCCAGTACTATTGTTATTCATTTTGTTGCTCAGATTGCACCAGCTTTGGCCATTGGGACCTCCTTTAAGATGGCTCCTGTGTTCTTGAAGATGTACTTTTCTCGGGGTGCGGTTGGGGAAGGGGAACTCCCTGTCTCTCTGGCATTACTAGATATTTTATGCTCACTTGGTATTTTTCTTGTCCCAGCCATGGAATCAAGCATTTTTCCAAGGAATCCTTGTTCCTTTTATGGAAGAATGGTGTGTAGAAGCCAAGATCCAGGCACTAGATGTTCTCATTGTTACTGTGGTGTCATGGCTCCTGGGCGGTCTCAGTGAACTGCTTGAATTCTTACCCACAGAATCAGAATCATGAGCAAATAGAATTATTGTTGTTTTAACCTATGACGTTTTGAAGTAATTCTTGATGCAGGAATATACAACCAAAACATTCATCTATCATTTAACCTTTAATAAATCTTTCTTAAAGTAAAGTTTTATAGGAATATGGTTTATTTTTTTTGTTTTTAAATTATTTGTAACAAACTTCTAAGCATAATTAATAATTTAAGGCGAAGACTTTCCAATAATCATCTCCTAAATACTAAGACATTTGCTTATGATTAAAATTATTTTACTTACACCCTGCATGCTGTGGCTCAGTGGATTGAGCGCCGGCCTGCAAACCAAAGGGTCCCCGGTTCAATTCCCAGTCAGGGCACATGTCTGGGTTGCGGACCAGGTCCACAGTAAGGGGCACAGGAGAGGCAACCACACATTGTTGTTTCTCTCCCTCTCTTTCTCCCTCTCTAAAAATAAATAAAATCTTTCTTTTTTTACTAATAAATAAAATCTTTAAAAAAATAAAATTATTTTTACTTACAAGAATTTAAAAATGATAATTTGTATAATCACTGTAATACGAATTTAATTTTGTCAGTATTTTTCAGAGTGCTTTTTAAAAAAAAAATTGATTTTGAGAGAGAGGAAGGGAAAGAGAGAAAGAAACATTAGTTTGCTGTTCCACTTAATTATGCATTCACTTGTTGATTCTTGTATGTGCCCTGACCATGGATCGAATCCTCAACCTTGGCATAGTGGGCTGATGCTCTAACCAGCTGAGCTACCGGACCAGGGCTAAGAATGCTTCTTTAGGCAGTATGATCAGCAAAGTAGGAAGGGAGGGAAAAGAAAAATATACTAAAATGGTCCTGGCTGCGTGGCTCAGTTGGTTGGAGTGTTGTGCCATGCACCAAAGGGTCGCAGGTTTGATTCCTGGGCAGGGTATGTATACCTAGGTTGTAGGTTTGATCCCCAGTGGGGGTGCCTACCAGGGGCAACTGATCAGTGTTTTCTGTCTGTCTCTGTCTCTGTCCCTCTCTTTCTCCCTTCCTCTCTAAAAGTCAAACATATCCCTGGGTGAGGATTAAAAACAAAAAAGCTAAATAGGTCTATTTTAGGAAGTAAAAATTAGGCAAAAATTTGAATACTTCATTATATATTACTGTGGCACACCTTCGTCTGGAAGTCTTTTTTTTTCCTTCACTACGGCATTAAGCTCCTTCCTTCATCAGGGCCTTTTGTCCTCTGTTCCCTCTCTTGGGCATGCTCTGTCCTCAGATCCTCTCCTGTTAGACAAACCTCATCATTCAGATGTCAGATATTATCTTTTCAAAGACGCTGTCTTTGTCCACCTTACTCGGTAGTGACTCCTTTCCCCTCAAAGACTCCAACATCACTGTATTTTAGGTTCTTAAATGCATTTACCATAAGTGAAGTTCTCTGCTTCCTTTTTTCACTTCTTTATTCTTGCTTCCATTGGATATAAATGTTAGGAAAGTGGAGATTCCATTCATCTCAGCCACAATATCCCCAGCATTGAGAACAAGGCTTGATATATAATAGATGCTTAGTAAGTATTTCTTAACATAATGAGTCAACAAATGAAATGAAATATATTCAAAGCATTTGATTTAGTTACCAGTCTGCCAATATTTCCCTATATGTCAGACCTTGTTTGAGGAACTGAAGATGCAACAGTGAAGAAACCAAGGCCATCCCTTCATTGTGCTTAGACTGGGGAAAGAGAGAGGGTTAAGAAGTAAACAGATAAACACAAGTGTCCTTCAGTTACGGTTGGGTCCAAAAGATGGTTGGGCTCACTTGCACATGAATGTTAACTGGGGGTGAAGGTCAAGTACTTTAAAATTTTATCATTATCTTTTCTGTGTTTATTTAAAAATTCATTTTAGGCCCTGGCCAGTGCGGCTCAGTGGATTGAGTGCTCGTCTGCAAACCAGAGGGCCACCAGTTCAATTCCCAATCAGGGCACATGACTTGGTTGATGGCCAGGTGCCCCGTTGGGGGCGCCAGAGGCAACCACATAGTGATGATTTTCTCCCTCTCTTCCCCCTTCCCTTCTCCTGTCTAAAAATAAATGAATAAAATGTTTTTAAAAAGTTTACTTTACTATAAACTTTAATATATAACTCTCTTGTTTTAGTATGTGATAAAATGATTATATTTGAAAAAGGACTTTAAGAAAAGATTAAACTCAATTTCTTTGAAATTTGCAGATTTTGGAATCGTTTGCCAGTTCTTTGATTCAGAGGAATCTTTTGATGAGAAGGGATATCCCCAGTCTAACAAAATACCAGCTAATTCTGGCAAGGGATCAATTTAGAAAAAACCCACCTGCAAATTTTGTGGTAAGTATTTTAAAATAAATTTTGATAATTGATTAAGTTTTTACTCAGCCCCAGGATAAAATGGAAATAATAATTTTTTTGGTATATATATATATATTATTTATCAAGAATTGAGATATGATTTATATACTTCATAAAAGCTGAAAAATTGAACAGAAATACAATTTAATGATTTCAATTAAGATAAATTTATCCTGAAACTTTTAATTAAGCATTGGTCTTTTAGTTCATTTCTGTTTTGCAGAGGCACAGGGCCATGCTAGAGGGTAGGTCCTAACTACCTTTTAGTCCCACAGCATTTTGTCTTAACTGTCAATACTGAGGTTGGATGAAGCATCACAGTAAGCTTCTTATTTCTAATTGCCATAGAAAAAAATAGGCAGGTAGGAACATAATCATCAAGCTAGGTCCAAAGTCAAGAGATGCTTGCAAGCACAAAAAGGCACTGAGCGTTTCTTGGAACTGAAAAGAAACTCATGTGCAGAAGAACAGAGGTGAATGAACGAAAGTAAGAAGGAGACAGTGAGCAAGCCAGTTTGCCTCAGGTAAGGACTGAGGAAGTCGGAGAGGATAGTTAATCTAGGTGTGACCACTGGGAGTAGCTCTAAATGTAACACAAGAAATGTGGACTTTATAGTGTCTGAGGAACCAGGAAAGGAGTCCTTTCTGAGAAACTACCGTGTAATATACTAAACTTTAATAAATGTTTTAAAATCTCTGCTAGGAGTTGAAGATTCGTTGAAATTTTAAATAGTGAATCTAGAACCATCGAACTTGATTTTACTGACATTTTATATTTTATAGAAAGCTGATTTTACCCCTTCAAGTAATTAAGCTGCCATTTTAGGGCATTTATCACTATCCTGGAGACATTTAAAATAAGTATCACTGATGTTAAATGCTACTAAAAACATAAGTGAGAGAATAATAATCTTTATCTCTAGTAAAGGAAAATAATTAAAATACATTCTCAATGGTCTTCTTTCAAAACTATCTTATTATATAGACACACCTACTCTATGGTCCCATAAAGAGAACACATACTTCACTTTTCCTTGAGGGTCGTGGTTAAAAGCACAAGAACGGCCAAATTCCCTGGGTTCAAATACTGGCTCTATTACTTACCACCTGTATGAGCTTCTTCATCTGTAAAACGGGCATAGCAATAGTACCTACTTCCTAGGAGTTCAGAGTAAATGAATTTGTATAAGTAATGTGCTTATAACAGTGTCTCCTCTGCGTCAGTTATTGTTGTGGTGTGTGTAGTTGGTGTAAAATGTTAGTGTTAAACAATCTGATGAATTATTTATCCTGATGCCATAGTATCTGTGAGGATAGGCCCGTATCTCACTTACTTTCCATTGTATACCAAATGTTTAGTGTGATGCTTGACACATAGTAGATGCTTATTAAATATTTTTGAGAAATGAATGAAACTATATATGAAGTCTGTCCAGAAAAAGTCCAACCATTGTTAATACAATGAGAACAGTTTGAGTGACATTGTTGTAACCTGGCAGCCAAGGAGAGTGGGCTGGAATGTGCATATGTGAGCAATGACGACTTCACCGTATGAGTCATTGGGGGCAGTAGACTCCAGTAAGTGAGCATTGTGTGGCCATCACATTCAAAATAAATGAGTAGAATAACAAATCTGCATCAGATTTTGCGTTAAGCTTGAATATTCCTCTGTGGAAACTATTTTGATGACTCAGAGGGCCACATTTATGGACAACTGGTGATTGGCAGCTTCCTTACAACAACATGCCCTCTCATGCATCACATCTTGTGCAGAGTTTTTTTGTGAAACATGAAATCACCCAGGTGACTCAGCCCCCTCCAGCGCAGGTTTGGTGCCCTGTGACATCCGGCATTTCCCAAAACTGAAATCACCTTTGAAAAGGAAGATTTCAGACTCTCAATGAAATTCAGGAAAATACAAAAGGGCAGCTGAGGGCAATTGGGAGAACTGTGTGAGGTCCCAAGGTGCCTGCTTTGAAGAGGATGAAGGTGTCATTGTCCTATGTACAATTGTTTCTTGTGTCTTGTATCTTCTTCAATAAATGTCTCTTTTTCAAATTACAAGGCTGGATACCTTCTGGACAGACCTCATACTGCTAATAATTCACCTATA